>JARQOD010005930.1:0-45529 GCA_033576555.1 Oophaga sylvatica
AAACACAGGGTGCTCCTGGTTTCCCCGAATCAACCTGGCTGAGTACAGCACCGAGGCCAAATTCGCTGGCGTCAGTCTGTACCAGGAATGGCCGACTGCTGTCGACGGCTTTCAACACTGCAGAGCTGCACAGGGCTGTTTTCAAAGCTCGGAATGCCGCCTCACAGCCATCTGTCCAGCTGACTGTTTGGGGTAGACCGTCCTTGGTGAGGTCCGTCAAGGGTTTTGCAATGGCGCTATATTTCGGTACGAAATGCCTATAGTACCCTGCAGTGCCCAGGAAGGACTTCACCTGCTTTTTGGTCCTGGGGGTGGGCCAGGACACGATCGCGTCCACTTTCTCGGGCTCTGGACTCATGGAACCCCCACCTACCCGGTGCCCCAGGTAGTGGACCTCCCTCATGCCCATCTGGCATTTTCCCGGCTTGATGGTCAGACCTGCCTGGTGAATACGCTTGAGCACCTCCTGGAGATGCTGAAGGTGTTCCTCCCAGGTGGAACTGAAGACGGCAATGTCGTCCAGGTACGCCACAGCGTACTCCTCCAGTCCCTGAAGCAGGTGGTTGACCATCCGCTGAAAAGTGGCAGGGCATTCTTCATGCCGAAAGGCATGACCGTGGACTCGTACAGTCCAAAAGGGGTGATAAAGGCGGATTTCTCCTGCGCCGCAGGGCTCAGGGGAATCTGCCAGTATCCCCGGCTTAAATCCATGATGGATATGTACTTGGCATTCGCCAACCGCTCCAGCAGATCCTCGATGCGTGGCATTGGGTGCGCATCAGAGGTAGTGATGGCGTTGAGCCCCCTGTAGTCCACGCAGAACCAGGTGGTCCGATCCTTTTTGGGCACGAGAACTACAGGTGAGGCCCACGCGCTTTTGGACGGCCGGATCACCCCCAGCTGCAACATCTCATGGATCTCCTGGCGCATAATCTGCTGCACCTCCTCAGAGATCCGATAAGGTGTCTGCCGTAACGGGGCGTGATTCCCGGTGTCCACCTCATGGACTGCCAACTTTGTCCTTCCGGGTCGGTTAGTGAACACGGCCCGAAAGGATTCCAGAGTGGTCAGCAACTGCAACCGCTGGGAGGCGGTTAGCGAGGCATTTACCCCCATGTCCTCAATGGACCCATTGGCATTAGCTTGGGCCAGCATGTCTATGAGGGGATCCTCTTCCCCGTCCTCGGGCAGATTGCAGACCGGTAGGACGCAGGCTTCACGTTCGTGATGGGCCTTCATCATGTTGACGTGAAAGGCCTTGCGCCTACCCCAAGTGTGGTCAAGCGTGACCACGTAGGTGGCTGGGTTGAGCTGTTGGTGCACGACGTACGGGCCTTCCCAGGCTGCCTGAAGCTTATCCTTTGGTACGGGGACCAGCACCCACACCTTTTGACCCACCTGGTAGGTCCGCTCCCGGGCGTTCTGGTCGTACCAGTGCTTCTGGTCAGCCTGAGCCTGCGTCATGTTGTCATGCACCAACTGCGTCAAGGTCTGCATCTTGTCGCGGAAGCGCATGACATAATCCACGATGCACACTTCCGTGGGGTTTGGCTCATCTTCCCAGGATTCTCTTATCAACCCAAGGGGTCCCCGGACTCGCCTACCATACAGGAGCTCGAAGGGGGAGAACCCCGTCGAGGCCTGCGGGACTTCTCTGTAGGCAAATAGCAGGTGTGGGAGGTACTGCTCCCAATCGCGTCCCTGGGTCTCAACCAGCATGCGGAGCATCTGTTTGAGGGTACCGTTAAAGCGCTCACACAAACCATTGGTCTGTGGGTGATACGCACTCGATACCATACGCGTCACCTGCATTTTGCTGCAGAGAGCCTTCATTAGGCGAGACATAAATTGGGTCCCTTGATCGGTAAGCATCTCCCTGGGAAATCCTACCCGTGAAAAGATGGTCACCAGTGCATCCGCCACCTTATCTGCCCTAGTTGAGGACAGAGCTACTGCCTCCGGGTACTGGGTAGCGTAGTTCTACCACACTAAGGATGTATTGCTTTCCAGAGCTGCTGGGGACGGCCAGCGGGCCCACAATGTCCACCGCGATCCTCTGGAAAGGCTCCTCTATCACTGGCAATGGGATCAGGGGAGCCTTAAGAGCAGGCCCCGCCTTCCCCACTCTTTGACAGGTGATACAGGAGCGGCAGTAGTTAGTCACATCTGTCCCCATCTTGGGCCAATAGAAGTGTTGAGACAGCCGTGCCTTAGCTTTGCTGATCCCCAAGCGTCCAGCGAGTGGAATCTCATGGGCAATCCTCAACAACTCACCTCGGAACTGGTGCGGGACGACCAGCTGTTTTTCCCTCAACCACTCCTTTTGGGAATCTCCGGGTACTGTCTCCCGGTACAACCTTCCTCGTTCCCAGAACACCCTCTCCTTATCAGTCACGGAGGTGGGCGTCTCGGCGAGGTGCCTCAAGTTCTCCAGGCTCGCATCTGAGTGCAGAGCGGCCTGGAACTCCTGGCTGGAGGCAGCCAGAAGTGACGTCAGGGTTCCTTCCTCACTGGGACCCTCTGGGACCGGCTCTGGGTCCACCTCTGGTTCAGTCTCTCCTGTAGCGGAGGAGGGTCCAGATGGCAGGGCGCTACCTGCGATCCGGGCACTCTGACTGCGGGTGACAGCAGCTACATATGCAGTCTCCCCGGGGATTTCTATAGACCCATCAGCCTGCGCTGCTATGGGCTCTACCTCCCCATCCACCCCCAACACTTCAGGAGCAGTGCTACTTATGGGCCAGTTACCTTCCTCGGTGGCACTGGTCAGTGTCATGGCGTCACCTTCCTCACGTTTCCCATGCACCTCCCCATTTCCCTGAGCACTGTCGTTTGCTCCCGCTAGGGTTCCTCAGCCGCCTCACTCCGCAGAGCGACGTGGCTGAACGCTCCTGTACCTGTGGACACATCTACCACTTCAGAGAAAGGGTTAACAGATTCAGATGGCACAGATACATCACTATCAACATCATCCCTAGGGAAAGAAAGGTTATCAGTTGCATCATCACTTCTCAAAGCATTAGCAGGTAACACAATCAGTTTCCCATCATCATCAACATCATGGTTAACGTTAACCTTATCATCAGATTGGGCAGGGGTGTCAGGGACATAGTACGCCACCATCCTCCCCAGATCAGTCCCCAATAAAACATCAGTGGGCAGGTTTTCGGACACCCCCACTTCCTTCACCCCGCTCCCGGCATCCCAGTCAATGAAAACTCGGGCTATCGGCAAGGGTAGTGGACGCCCCCAATCCCTGTGACAGTTAAGGTTTTCCCCGGAATCAACTCTTCAGGGGCCGCCAGTTCGGGTCGGATGAGGGTTCGTTCAGCCCCGGTGTCCTTGAGGCCGGTAGCAAGACGGGCCCCCATGCGGACGGGCTGCACGTTGTCATCAACCCTCCCCACCACACCACCCACCAAAAGAACAGAGGCGTTGGGCCCGGAGGCCTTGGCTGGGGGGTTCTTCTGCCTCTCCGGACAGGTGGCGCTGATGTGTCCAGTCCTTTTACAGGAGAAACACTGGCGGGGGTCTGATGTAGGCCTGGCGCTGGCAAAGGGGATAGTGCCTCCAGAGGGACGGCTGGCAGGGGCACTGGGGTTGGTTGCAGGCTTACCCCCTCCCCAGCGGGTGGTGACGGGCTTCCGCACCTCGGTTTTCCAGTTGGCCTCATAGCTGTCGGCGATCCGTGCTGTTCTGACCGCGTCCTCCGGTTCTCGGTCCAGGATGAACTGTCGGACCTCAGCTGGGCACAGATGCAGGAACTGGTCTTTGATCATCAGGTCCCTCAGGTTCTCAAAGGTGTCAACTGACAGTCCCTGGATCCACTGGTCAAAGTGGTTCCTGAGTCCTTGCACCACATCGCTATAACTGTCGTGTGGGCCACGTTGGAGGTTCCGGAACTTCTTTCGGTATACCTCAGGGGTTAGCTGGTACTTGGCGATCAGGGCCTGCTTGATGGCCTGATAGTTGTCATCTTGATCCGGCGTGAGTGAAGCAAACGCCTCCAGAGCTTTGCCCTTTAGCCCGGGAGTCAAGTACCTGGCCCATTGGTTGTCAGGCAGCCGGTACTGTCTGCAGACTTTCTCAAAGGCCCGCAGAAAAGTGTCCAAGTCTCCGTCCTTTTCCATCATGGGAAAGTGCTCCGGCCGGGGCTTGGGACTCTGAGCGCTGCTGGGCACACTGCTCTGGGCTGTGGAGGGCATTGCCCCTTGTCTGAGCAGCTCCAGTTCATGGGCTCTCTGAGCTTCCTGCTCGGCTCTCTCAGCCTCCCGCTCGGCTCTCTCAGCCTCCCGCTCGGCCCTCTCGGCCTCTCGCTGGGCTCTCTCGGCCTCTCGCTGGTTGGCCTCTCGCTGGTCGGCTCTCTCTTGAGCTTTCTGGATCAGCTTCAGGTGTTCTTCATGGTCGTCAGTGGAGAGTCCCTCCAGGGCCGCCTGCAGGTAAGGGTCCATCCCGCCCTGGGTGTAAGCAGTCAGGGGTTGGGCCTCTGCTCCTGCGGCACCACCTTGGCTTGGGCCGGCTCCTGCGCCCTCCTCGCTCTGAGCGTGGTCCCGTGCCATCAGGGCCTGGATCACTGCGGCCTTGGTTTGGTCCATGGGGACAATCTGCCTCCACTCGCATATGGCTAGAAGAGTTTCCCTGCTACTCCGATTATACCAGTCGAATCCCCTCGTAGCCATGGTTGCCAAATAAAAGATAGGATAGAAAAACAAAGAGAAGGGAGGGGTAACCGCAAGTACACACAATTGTCTCAGGACTAATAACACTGAGTCTGTTCTCCAAAACTTTAGTTGCAGGGTCGCTGAAGAACCGTGCAAGTTTTTTAGTGAATGGAATGATTGCTCAAACCAGATCACTAATGCTCTATAACCCCACTGCTCTGCCACCAATATGTGATGAAACGTGCACACGGTCTGCCACACGGTAGCCCGGGGTATCACGGCTTGTGATCCCACCGCTGCCACCAATATGTGATGAAACGGTGTACACACACGACGGCTGCTGCCGTCCGATCCGGTAAACTGCAGGGATTTATAATTATCCCACTTCCACTTAGGAACTTGCAGCTCTCTGGCGCCCCCCTTACCCTCAGGTCAGTCAGGGAACTGCACCTAGGATAATCAGTCGCCAGACGGGTCACTTGGATGTGTGCTGGCTATTGGGCACGCTGCAGTGAGGGAATTATAATTACTCCGAGCCGCAGCCGGGTAATACACTTGTAAACCCCGCTCCGTCACTGCCAGCGTCACCCAATAGATTAACACTTTACACCCCTTCCTTTTAGCTGCCACCAGCTACGGCTTTTGATGAACAATTTATCAAGAGGGTCCGTAGCAACCCCAAAACAGTAGCGTAGTGCTTCAGGCACGTGCAAATTCGTTTATAGAGCAGGAGAAACAAACTAATAAATTTATAGGTTTATTCCTAAAAAGACAGGCAGTGCTTATACAATATAAAAAGATGTAACAAGCTGAGGCAATATAGTTATGTACAAGACAATTAGAAAATAAAAGGGGTTAACATAAGGAAGATCAACTTACAGTTCTTAGATCATAGTAGGCAAGCCATGCGTCGGGGGAGGGGAGACATCACAATGCATCACAGAGCTGCTATAAGTCTGGTGTCCAGGGCAGATCTGAGCCAGAATACCTGGCCCCTGCCTTATAGACCTGTGGCCGTGACCTCATAAACGGGGTGGAGTTACCAGGGTCCTCCTCTTGCTGAAGGGTATGGTTGGAGTTCTGAAAGATTATCAGGAGCATAACTCATCCTGAGAACCTCGCAGAAGAATGGCAGACCTATCAATGATCTTACTTTGAAATGACGGTTCAAATGAGCCCACACGCGGGTGGGCTAGTTTATAGGGCATCCGAGAATTCCATTTCTCGGGTTCTGTTGGAGTTACGGGTTTACCAGTACCACGGGACCGTTGCCTGTCAGGCGCATGTTTCACAACAGTACTTTCATGTTTCTAGTGGACGCTCCCACCGTGTTATTAACCAAAACAGAATTCAGTCTCCAAAATGGCTGCTAGTGTAAGAGCAGCACATGTGCTGACAATGGGGGACCCCTGCGGTGAAGCGGGAAAACTTCCAGCACTGGCAGCTCACATTACACTGCCTGAGTGCAGGCTGGGGGTTGGTGAGAAGTATGAGAGCTGCAGAGAGAAGGAGGGGGCTTTGCTTGGTGGGCTTTCAGCAGTACAAAAAAAAGATGAGGACAGCAATTCCAGCACAGCACTCATCACAAGGAGGAAGATCATCCTGGAGGGAAGCGGCCCCTTCGAGGAGAAGCTAAGGAACGATGACCGGTTCAGAGCCCTGACCGGGGGGTCTCCTGGGGGGTCAGGAGGCCCCAGCCAGGTGGAGGACGAGGAGGAGGAAGATGGCGGAACATCTGCGCCAGCTCCATCTGGGGACCTGGTGAGTAAGAGCGCCCAGGACCTGGTGAGTAAGAGCGCCCAGGACCTGGTGGGTAAGAGCTCCCAGGTATCGCACAGTTGGATAGCCCCCGAACAAGTGGCTCTCCCACCGGACTCCAGTGACATGGAGGAAAGTGGGAGTGAGGGGGAGGATGGAGGGAGCGGAGTAATAACAAGGGGGGCTGCCTCATCCTACAGCAAGTGAGGCAGATTGAGTCCCCGGCACGGTTTGGCACGCTGTTGTTTGGGGACGAGGTCTGCCTTGAGGATGAGGCAACTGGGAAGAGGGGAAGAAGGCGTAAGGCGAAGCAAGTGGTGGAGGAGAAACTTGTTTTTGTCCCTCTTTCCGGGGCCCCCCAGTCCCGCTGTGTGGAACCCGCTGCCCACCCCAGCCCGGGCCCTGTGGTGGGTCCGGTGCAAGGGAGCGGGGAGAGTAAAGTCTGCCTGGGTCTTGCTGACACTTCTGGTGGTGGCAGTTCAGATTCAGGCAGCGATATGGAGGTCGGTGCTGGTACTGGTAATGGTGGCGTTAGTGGGGGTGCTTGGGCTCAGTCCCCGGTGGCAGGGGGGGCTGGCCCAGCACCTGGTAAAGGTAAAGCCAGGGCCGCATCTCCAATTGCGGTGAGAGCAGCTTCTGGGCCCCCCACGAACGAATCCGTTAAATCTGGATCACTTATGGGGGTCCAGAAGCATAGAAGGGGCGCAGATACTGCTGTAAAGCAACAATTAAAGACCTGCAAGGTGTTGGTCGCTCCCCTGGAGGAGACCGTGGTGAAGCCGGGGCACTCGGCACGTAGACCCCAAAAGGGGTCCGTGCGGGGACCCCGCCACCACTGGATGCCGAAGGGGAGTGGCCAGCCTTGCCTACAGCAGGGGGTGGGTACAGAGCGGCAGTGAAGGCCTGTGGGGGGGGCGTGGCCTCCCTGAATGTTGCCCTGCCTGCAAAGGGAGAGGCATGCAGGGGGGGCGTGCTCTCCTTGACCGCAGTCCCGCCTGCCATGCTCGCATCATCTGGGGTGGGCGTCGCCTCGCAAGGGGCTGCTGCCCAGCCTGGAGGGGCTGTAGCCGGCGGGGGGGCGTGGCCTCGCGGCCGTGGCTCCGCTCACTGTGCCCGTGTCATCTGGGGTGGGCGTGGCCTCGCAAGGGGCTGCTGCCCAGCCTGGAGTGGCTGTGGGCCGGCGGGGGGCGTGGCCTCGTCGGCCGTGGCTCCGCCCACTGTGCCCGTGTCATCTGGGGTGGGGTGGCCTCAAAAGGGGCTGCTGCTCAGCCTGGAGTGGCTGTGGCCAGTGGGGGGGCGTGGCTTTGGCGGGTCCGCCGCCCTCTGTCCTGCCCACCCATACCATCGGGTCTGCAGCCCCAAAAGCCGGTAGGGAGTTGTCGGGGTCCCCAACCCACTTACCATCATCTGGTGGTGCGGGGGCTCCGGCGCTCCAGGTAAAGCCGGCGGGGGAGGTGTGTGGAGGGCAGGGAGCGGTGGCAAGATCCGTCCCTGCCCTAGGAAGCACAGGGAAAAAAAAAGAGAAAAAAAATGTGGTTTCAGAGAGCTCAGGAGCTGCTGCTGCTCTCGAGCCCAGACAGGGTGTATTGAGTGCACTCTGCTCTGGTGCATTTAAAGGGGCAGCGGCACTCCTGGGCAGAGGAAAAAAAAATGGAGACAGTAACATCGTTATCCAGCCCGGGCCCCCAGCAGGAGGTGTGGAAAGCAGCAAAGATAAAGGCAATGTAAATATTGTAAATAATGTAAATATTGTAAATAATGAAAATAATGTAAATAATAGTGCATATATGGATAGTATGGATAGTGAGGTTGATAGTGATGGTGTGAGTGACATTTTTGAAGAGCTGTTTGCGGAGGTGGTGCATGGAGGTGTGAGTGATGGCGAGGGTGGTATGAATGAGGGAGTGAGTCTGGGAGTGAATGCCGGGGTGGATGCAGGTGTGAATGTGGGAGCAAGTGTGAGTGGGGTAAGGGCTGGTCCATCTGCCTCCCCAGCCGTGGCACCCAGGCGTTCATATGCGGGGGTCACGGCTGGGGGTGGGGGGGCTCCCGGGGGGTTCTCAGGGGGTCTCCTCACCTCTGGACTCCGGGGACGGCGTTTTGCACCGCCGTTTCCTGGAGGCCCTCAAAAGGGGAGAAAGATCAATACTAGTAGAGGGGAGGACGGTGGACTTGTCTTTCTGGATAGAGAGACATGGTTTAGCCGCCTTCCAAGAGAGAAGAGAGGGAGGGACTGTCTGGTCTCTCCCAACAGCTGGGCAAGGGCTGGCGAGGAGGAATGTGGTCCGTCTTCGGTGGGGGGGCAGTGAAGCTTGCCCACCCAGGAGCAGGGTGGTGGAGCTCCTCCTGAAGATGGGCTTCAGGGCAGATGACATTTTTGCCCTGATCCATCCCTCGTCGGCCCGTTTCTTTGACATCAGCTTTGTTCGGCCGGAGGGGCTTGAGCTCTTCTGGTCGAACTATGAGCTGGTGAAGGGGGAGCCCGGATGGCGAGGCTTCGTCGTACAGGCGGTGTCTCGCCAGAATTCCGTCAAGAGAGTGACCGTGGTAACATGTAACGAGTCACTCTCAGGCGTGGACATAATGACGTGGCTTTCCCGTTATGGGGAAGTCACCGAAGTCCCAAAAAAGAACAGGGACGAATTTGGTATTTGGTCGGGGGGCTGGACCTTCATGGTTAAGTTGAAGGTCTCAGGCGATACGGTCACCCACATCCCTTCCTCGGCATTCCTGGGAAGGGATAGGATCCTGGTCTTCTACCAGGGGCAGCTGAAGGTCTGTCACAAGTGCGGCGATCCCCGCCACTTCAGCGCAAGCTGCAAGGTGCAGAAATGTGCCTTGTGTGGCGGGGTGGGTCATCTCGCCGCTGCGTGTAGGGACATTCGGTGCAACCTGTGTGGTGACCTTGGTCACCCGTATAGCCGATGCCATCGCTCCTTCTCCAATACTGCTGCGGGCCCGGTGGGGGGAGACCGTGGGGGGAAACCTCCGGCGGGGCTTCCTCTGTCGCGGCGAGCGGTGGTGGCGGGGAGGGGGCTGAGGGGCCAGTGAGGAAAGGCAAAGTCACTAGAGGCCCCTCATATCAGCGGAGGCAGGCGGCTCGCCAGAGGGGTAAGGAGCAGGTGGAGCCTCGGGTAACCGGGGTGATGCCTGCTCCTCCCTCTGGGTTGGTGATTAAAGCCTCTGAGGCCCTGGGAGAGGAGGCGGTGAACGAGGAGATCAGGAGGATGGAGAGGGAGGATAAAGCGGCTGACTCAGACAACTCCTCTCAATATGAAAGTGTTGATGAGGAAGTCTTAGAGCAGCCTACAACATCAAAGGGTGGAAAAAAACGTAACAACAGGAGGGGGAGGAAGAGGCTGAACAAGTCTTCCAAATCCCCCCCACCCCCGACCGTGAGGGTACTAACGGAAGGGCCCACCGTTCCCCCTCTGATCACACTCTCCAACCGGTTCCAGGCCCTTGAGGACTCTGCTAAAGAGTTGCCGGACGAGGGCAGGGGACCGGGGGTGGTATCGGGGGGTCCTTTAGGGGATGACGGAGTCCAACCCTTGGGGGACGTTGTTTCTCCCAGGGGGGGGACAGACCTGGAGTCCGGAGGTGAGGACACCAGGGGAGGAGGGATGGACACTTCGTCCACCTTAAAAAGGAAAGGTTCCGACTCCTCCCCAGAGGGTGGTGGGAGTGGGGTGGGTAAGAAGAAGGCCATCGAGCTTGATCACTCATGATGGCTGAACTCGCCCCGTTGACGCTGGCGTCCATTAATGTTGCCAGCATTAAGTCAGATGCGGCTAGATTTACGGCCTTTGATTTTCTCACCCGAATTGAGGCTGAAATTTTATTTTTGCAGGAGACCAGACTAACTGACATGGGGGCCATACATAAAGCACGGAGAGAGTGGAGGTGCGGGCCCTCATACTGGTCTCTTGCGGCCGAGCCGTATAGCGGGGTGGTAGTCCTCTTTAAGACTGCAGATGTGGAATGCAGACGAGTGATCGAGCTAGAAATGGGGAGGTGCCTGGTCCTTGACGTCTTCATGAGGGGACAAGAGCTGCGGCTCATAAACATCTATGGTCCACAATCAAAGTGGGACCGGAAATGTCTCTTCCTGAGGATTAAGCCCTTTCTTTTTACAAGCCGGCAGGTGGTCTTCGGTGGGGACTTCAACACCATTACGAGGTCCCGTGATCGGGGGGGTCCTGGAGATCGCCTGGCTTATGACAGCGTCGCGCTTAATAGCATAGCTAGTGAAGCTCGCCTGGTGGATGTCCACATCCGGCACACCCCAGGTCACGGGGGTTTCACCTATCATAGGGGTAGCTGTAGATCTAGAATAGACAGGTTTTTTTTAAAGGAGGATGCCATCTTTTCTGCTGTGTCCGCCGTTGAGGTGGAGTTCTCCGATCACTGTCTAATTTTCTTTTCTCTGAATGTTGCAGAGACTTCCCGGATGGGAAGAGGGCTGTGGAAGCTGAATTCGTCCCTGCTGGAAGAAGCGAACGTGAGACAATCCTTCGAGGATTTTCTTCAGAGCCAGGTACCGCTTTTGGATCTCTGTAGTAGTAAGTCAGAGTGGTGGGAGATCTTCAAAAAGCGGGTGGCGGGGTTCTTCCGCCAGCTCTCGAGCCACAGGAGTCTGAACAGGCATCGCTTGTATCAGGCACTGGGGAGGAAACTCGAGCAGCTCGTCTCGACTGGAGGTGACCGTGAGGAAATCTCCAGAGTGAAGTCTTTGCTTAAGAGGTGTCAGTACGATAGGCACACATCTTTGGTTTTTGAGAGAGATTTCGGGAAGTACCGCTCACCCGACCCCTACAGGAACTGTAAGATGTCAGTGAATTGTAAAATGGTGACAGGACTGATCGATAGTACGGGGTCCCTGAACAGATCCAAATCAGGGATCCTGGAGGTGGTCAGGTCCTTTTACTCACGCCTCTTGGGAAAGAGGGATCTGGATCGGGATGAGATGTCGGCTTTCCTGGCTGAAACCGTCCCTGAGCCAGGGGATGATCCCTCTCTTGGTGTTTTGGCAGAAGCAATCAGGGAAGAGGAAGTGAGACTGGCCATTGATGGGCTTCGGCCCAAAAAATCGCCAGGTCCGGATGGCTTAACATCCGAGTTCTATAAGACTTTTAGGGACTCCTTGGTCCCCCTCTTGACTGGGGTGTTTAATGAGTGTCTTTCCTCGGGTACTCTTCCCGGTTCAATGAGGAGGTCAGCCCTGATTATTCTGTCAAAGGGTAAAGACTCGTCCCATGTTGAGAATTGGCGTCCCATAGCGCTTCTCAATACGGACCGGAAGGTTCTGGCGAAGGTGTTGTTTAACCGGCTGGTCAAGTTTGCACCCCGGCTCCTTTCGGAGGCCCAGCACTGCTCTGTTCCAGGCCGCAGCACTTTTAGTGCTGTGCTTGGTGTCCGAGAGGCAGTGGAGCAGGGTAGGGCAGGTCACTGGAAGGGGTATCTACTGTCATTAGACCAAGCAAAAGCCTTTGACCGGGTTAACCATGAGTACCTCTGGTCTGTCCTTTTAAGGTACGGTCTGCCTGGGAGGTTTGTAAATTGGCTAGAGATCTTGTACCAAGGGGCTGAGACTTTCCCGCTCGTGAACGGTTGGTCAGGGCACCCTTTTGAGGTGGGTTCTGGGGTCCGTCAGGGCTGTCCTCTGAGCCCACTTTTATACGCGTTCGCGATCGATCCCTTCCTGAGGAGGGTAGATCGTGGACCGTTGGTGGGAGTCGGGATGGACCAGGCGGGCTCTGGGCCCCCTCTGAGGGTGGTGGCGTACGCCGACGATGTTTCCCTTTTCGTATCCTCGAGAGGGGAGGCGGATTGGGTCATGTCTGAGGTCGTGCGTTACTCGGAGGCATCCGGGTCCATGATCAACCGGGAAAAGTGTGAGAGTCTCTGGCTGGGAGGGGGAGATCCTAGTTTTGATCTCCCGGGCACCCTTCCAGAGCCCCAGGCCTCCGCCAAAATTCTATATAAAGAAACTGGGCACACTCAATTTGTGTAAATGAATAAAATTTAATACATACACTTGGTCACTAATACAGACGTTTCGGTCACGTCAGACCTTCATCAGTGTACTATAAAAGTAAGTGATCAGTGATAATTATATAAACAGGATAAAGTATATACACATTAATGGGTCAGAAACATATTATATTGTATATAACAGGCTGTTCAATATTTAAACCTGTCACAAAAGTACTCAGGATAATAGATATAGAAATAATTAGCTTAAGGACATACCTAGTGAAAGTGTATACCCAGGAATCAAAAGGGTAAAGTTACTTATCGCTGTAAAGCAGATATAGAACAAATATGAAATATAGTGCCTAGACAATTGTGATTGAGGTATATGAGAAAAATCTCAACATACCGATCTCGGTGGTGGTATCGGTGGTAACTGTGGTGAAAAATACCACCGAGTGGGTCTATGGGGCGTTCAGATCCCTGGGTGGCCGAGAGCGGAGCACTTTATTCTTAGTTAGCGTAGTGGTCAGGTTTTACACGTGGAATGCACGGTGTTTAGTTTCGACGCAGCAGAAAGCCCTCCCCCGGGATGAGGTGGTTAGTAACATCTTAGGTGACCTGGGGAAGGTGCGTTCTTTGGAGTTCGAGAGGTTGGGTGTGAGGAAGGCCTCTTGGCTTTGGAGGGGCTTCTCCTTTTAAAAACACACTCAAGGGAAAGTTCTGTGTGTGAATGGTGGTAGGGACAGCATAAGGTGGTGTGGGTGTTGAGGGAGAGAAGTAGGGGCAGATAGGGTCAGGGAGGGTCAGTAGTGAGGGACAGATAGAGAGTTAGTTAAGTTAAGTTAGGTAGACTAGGGATAGATAGGGATAGATAGGGACAGTTTTGTTAGGGATAGAAGTAGGGACAGTTTTAATTGACAAGGGACAGGGTGAATGTGTTAGTTGGTAAGGGATAGGGCCTCTTAGGGCTCCAGTCTCCTGGTGATGGGCTATTGCATGGCACAATGTAGTTTTTTGTTTTTGTTTTAAAAAAAAAAGAATGGATATTGAGGCTTGCAGGCACCAAACTTGGGTCTCGTGTGTTAGGAAATGTTTTAAAGTAGTTATGTTACATTAAGGTAAATTATTGGTGATAATGTGGTTGTAGTAATGTAATTATGTTTTGTTGTGTTTGTAATTATATTATATGTATATGTTATTATATTATATGTATATGTTATTATATGATTGTTTTTGAGCGTGTGTAGATTGTTGTGTGTGGGGGTATAGTCAGGTTGGGTGGGGGTTGTCTGGGGTTTTTTTGAGGGGTGTGGAAAAAAATCTTTGAGGGCAATGGGCAAAGAACTTTGAAGATATGGACCCAAGGACCCAGTTGATTTCTAGATGAAAATAAAAAAGAGGGGCATAAAACTTTATATGGACCCGGTTTTTTGCAGTGTTTATTGAGGCCATGAACTGATGGACCTGTGGTGTGGTGGGGGGTTATTATATATAAAAAAAAAAAAATTGTTAGTAAGCTAAGTTTTTCTGTGTGGTGGCCAGAATGGCCTTTCGTGTTCTATGTTAAGGCAGTGGGCCAAACCCTTTTGTTTCTTTTTTCCTGTAAATATGTAAATATGTTGTATAAGTGTGGTATGTATGGTGGTAGAATGAGTGAATGGAAATTTTGGGTTTTTCTTTTTGTTTCCCCTTTTGTTTTTTCCTTTTCTTTGAAGGGTTTCCTGCTGGGGTCCCTGAGGAGCTGCAAAGTTTCATCAAGTGGACTCGTGTGTGGAAGATCTCGATGAATAAGGACAAGAAAGTGAGGAGTGAATAGGTGTTAAGTTGTTTTCTTTAGGTATTGTATCTTTTGTTTTGGATTGGAGTTGTTGTTTTGTGTATATATTGTATGTGTTTTGTTTTTTAAATAAAAAAGAGTTCCAGCTCCACCTAGGAAGTGGAGAGGTGTGGTTGCTGGTGGTAGAAGCTGTGTGCAAGCTGCTTGGAGCTAAGTGCCTGGGAAGGAGGATTTTTTTTTTTCTCTATCTGGACTGCTACCTGCCCCTTCCCAGGCAGAGAGACCTTCCCTGGGACTGAGCGTCGGGGCTGTGCCCCTGGCTCCCACCCCCCGGCAAGCTAGCTGGGGGTGGGGGGCCTCACATATCATCTGGAGGCCCACGCTGAAGCAAGCCAGTCCCAGGGATGAATAGGAGGAAGACACCGGGGGGCCGCAAGGCTCCAGGATCCAGGACCCCTGAAGCCGGGGCCGTGGCAGCTCCTTCTCCCGGTGAGGAGGCTGCGGGCAGAGGTGCGGCAGGAGCCCCCCATAACATCTGGGGCTCCAAGGCTGCGGGAGAGCCGTCCACCATCTATGCCTCCCGCATCCATGCCCACCTCTGTGAGTATGAGGAGGCAGCTAAGCAGCTGAGGATACTCCGGGAGAGGTTGAAGGGAGCCCGAGTGACAGCAAAAAAATCGGCTCTCTGCCTCAAAGAGAGCGGAGGTATCTGCCACGGTCGGAAGGCTGAAGGGGGAGATAAGAGCACTGGAAGAGAGGAGGAAGATCATCCTGGAGGGAAGCGGCCCCTTCGAGGAGAAGCTAAGGAACGATGACCGGTTCAGAGCCCTGACCGGGGGTCTCCTGGGGGGTCAGGAGGCCCCAGCCAGGTGGAGGACGAGGAGGAGGAAGATGGCAGAACATCTGCGCCAGCTCCACCTGGGGACCTGGTGAGTAAGAGCGCCCAGGACCTGGTGAGTAAGAGCGCCCAGGACCTGGTGGGTAAGAGCTCCCAGGTATCGCACAGCGGGATAGCCCCCGAACAAGTGGCTCTCCCACCGGACTCCAGTGACATGGAGGAAAGTGGGAGTGAGGGGGAGGATGGAGGGAGCGGGAGTAATAACAAGGGGGGCTGCCTCATCCTACAGCAAGTGAGGCAGATTGAGTCCCCGGCACGGTTTGGCACGCTGTTGTTTGGGGATGAGGTCTGCCTTGAGGATGAGGCAACTGGGAAGAGGGGAAGAAGGCGTAAGGCGAAGCAAGTGGTGGAGGAGAAACTTGTTTTTGTCCCTCTTTCCGGGGCCCCCCAGTCCCGCTGTGTGGAACCCGCTGCCCACCCCAGCCCGGGCCCTGTGGTGGGTCCGGTGCAAGGGAGCGGGGAGAGTAAAGTCTGCCTGGGTCTTGCTGACACTTCTGGTGGTGGCAGTTTGGATTCAGGCAGCGATATGGAGGACGGTGCTGGTACTGGTAATGGTGGCGTTAGTGGGGGTGCTTGGGCTCAGTCCCCGGTGGCAGGGGGGCTGGCCCAGCACCTGGTAAAGGTAAAGCCATGGCCGCATCTCCAATTGCGGTGAGAGCAGCTTCTGGGCCCCCCACGAACGAATCTGTTAAATCTGGATCACTTATGGGGGTCCAGAAGCATAGAAGGGGCGCAGATGCTGCTGTAAGACCTGCAAGGTGTTGGTCGCTCCCCTGGAGGAGACCGTGGTGAAGCCGGGGCACTCGGCACGTAGACCCCAAAAGGGGTCCGTGCGGGGGACCCCGCCACCACTGGATGCCGAAGGGGAGTGGCCAGCCTTGCCTACAGCAGGGGGTGGGTACAGAGCGGCAGTGAAGGCCTGTGGGGGGGGCGTGGCCTCCCTGAATGTTGCCCTGCCTGCAAAGGGAGAGGCATGCAGGGGGGGCGTGCTCTCCTTGACCGCAGTCCCGCCTGCCATGCTCGCATCATCTGGGGTGGGCGTGGCCTCACAAGGGGCTGCTGCCCAGCCTGGAGGGGCTGTAGCCGGCGGGGGGCGTGGCCTCGGTGGCCGTGGCTCCGCCCACTGTGCCCGTGTCATCTGGGGTGGGCGTGGCCTCGCAAGGGGCTGCTGCCCAGCCTGGAGTGGCTGTGGGCCGGCGGGGGGGGCCGGGCCTCGGCGGCCGTGGCTCCGCCCACTGTGCCCGTGTCATCTGGGGTGGTCGTGGCCTCAAAAGGGGCTGCTGCTCAGCCTGGAGTGGCTGTGGCCAGTGGGGGGGGCGTGGCTTCGGCAGGTCCGCCGCCCTCTGTCCTGCCCACCCATACCATCGGGTCTGCAGCCCCAAAAGCCGGTAGGGAGTTGTCGGGGTCCCCAACCCACTTACCGTCATCTGGTGGTGCGGGGGCTCCGGCGCTCCAGGTAAAGCCGGCGGGGGAGGTGTGTGGAGGGCAGGGACGGTGGCAAGATCCGTCCCTGCCCTAGGAAGCACAGGGAAAAAAAAGAGAAAAAAAAAAAATGTGGTTTCAGAGAGCTCAGGAGCTGCTGCTGCTCTCGAGCCCAGACAGGGTGTATTGAGTGCACTCTGCTCTGGTGCATTTAAAAGGGCAGCGGCACTCCTGGGCAGAGGAAAAAAAAATGGAGACAGTAACATCGTTATCCAGCCCGGGCCCCCAGCAGGAGGTGTGGAAAGCAGCAGACCTAAAAGCAAAGATAAAGGCAATGTAAATATTGTAAATAATGTAAATATTGTAAATAATAGTGTATATATGGATAGTATGGATAGTGAGGTTGATAGTGATGGTGTGAGTGACATTTTTGAAGAGCTGTTTGCGGAGGTGGTGCATGGAGGTGTGAGTGATGGCGAGGGTGGTATGAATGAGGGAGTGAGTCTGGGAATGAATGCCGGGGTGGATGCAGGTGTGAATGTGGGAGCAAGTGTGAGTGGGGTAAGGGCTGGTCCATCTGCCTCCCAGCCGTGGCACCCAGGCGTTCATATGCGGGGGTCACGGCTGGGGGTGGGGGGGGCTCCCGGGGTGGTTTTCGAGGGGTCTCCTCACCTCTGGACTCCGGGGACGGCGTTTTGCACCGCCGTTTCCTGGAGGCCCTCAAAAGGGGAGAAAGATCAATACTAGTAGAGGGGAGGACGGTGGACTTGTCTTTCTGGATAGAGAGACATGGTTTAGCCGCCTTCCAAGAGAGAAGAGAGGGAGGGACTGTCTGGTCTCTCCCAACAGCCGGGCAAGGGCTGGCGAGGAGGAATGTGGTCCGTCTTCGGTGAGGGGGCAGTGAAGCTTGCCCACCCAGGAGCAGATGACATCTTTGCCCTGATCCATCCCTCGTCGGCCCGTTTCTTTGACTTCAGCTTTGTTCGGCCGGAGGGGCTTGAGCTCTTCTGGTCGAACTATGAGCTGGTGAAGGGGGAGCCCGGATGGCGAGGCGGTGTCTCGCCAGAATTCCGTCAAGAGAGTGACCGTGATAACATGTAATGAGTCACTCTCAGGCGTGGACATAATGACGTGGCTTTCCCGTTATGGGGAAGTCACCGAGGTCCCAAAAAAGAACAGGGACGAATTTGGTATTTGGTCGGGGGGCTGGACCTTCATGGTTAAGTTGAAGGTCTCAGGCGATACGGTCACCCACATCCCTTCCTCGGCATTCCTGGGAAGGGACAGGATCCTGGTCTTCTACCAGGGGCAGCCGAAGGTCTGTCACAAGTGCGGCGATCCCTGCCACTTCAGCGCAAGCTGCAAGGTGCAGAAATGTGCCTTGTGTGGCGGTGTGGGTCATCTCGCCGCTGGGTGTAGGGACATTCGGTGCAACCTGTGTGGTGACCTTGGTCACCCGTATAGCCGCTGCCCTCGCTCCTTCTCCAATGCTGCTGCGGGCCCGGTGGGGGAGACCGTGGGGGGGAAACCTCCGGCGGGGCTTCCTCTGTTGCAGCGAGCGGTGGTGGCGGGGAGGGGCTGAGGGGCCAGTGAGGAAAGGCAAAGTCACTAGAGGCCCCTCATATCAGCGGAGGCAGGCGGCTCGCCAGGGGGGTAAGGAGCAGGTGGAGCCTCGGGTAACCGGGGTGATGCCTGCTCCTCCCTCTGGGTTGGTGGCTAAAGCCTCTGAGGCCCTGGGGGAGGAAGCGGTGAACGAGGAGATCAGGAGGATGGAGAGGGAGGATAAAGCGGCTGACTCAGACAGCTCCTCTCAATATGAAAGTGTTGATGAGGAAGTCTTAGAGCAGCCTACAACATCAAAGGGTGGAAAAAAACGTAACAACAGGAGGGGGAGGAAGAGGCTGAACAAGTCTTCCAAATCCCCCCCACCCCCGACCGTGAGGGTACCAACGGAAGGGCCCACCGTTCCCCCTCTGATCACACTCTCCAACCGGTTCCAGGCCCTTGAGGACTCTGCTAAAGAGTTGCCGGACGAGGGCAGGGGACCGGGGGCAGCATCGGGGGGTCCTTTAGAGGATGGCAGAGTCCAACCCTTGGGGGACGTTGTTTCTCCCAGGGGGGGGACAGACCTGGAGTCCGGAGGTGAGGACACCAGGGAGGAGGAATGGACACCTCGTCCACCTTAAAGAGGAAGGGGTCTGACTCCTCCCCAGAGGGTGGTGGGAGCGGGGTGGGTAAGAATAAGGCCGTCGAGCTTGATCACTCATGATGGCTGAACTCGCCCCGTTGACGCTGGCGTCCATTAATGTCGCCAGCATTAAGTCAGATGCGGCTAGATTTACGGCCTTTGATTTTCTCACCCGAATTGAGGCTGAAATTTTATTTTTGCAGGAGACTAGACTAACTGACATGGGGGCCATACATAAAGCACGGAGAGAGTGGAGGTGCGGGCCCTCATACTGGTCTCTTGCAGCCGAGCCGTATAGCGGGGTGGCAGTCCTCTTTAAGACTGCAGATGTGGAATGCAGACGAGTGATCGAGTTAGAAATGGGAAGGTGCCTGGTCCTTGACGTCTTCATGAGGGGACAAGAGCTGCGGCTCATAAACATCTATGGTCCACAGTCAAAGTGGGACCGGAAATGTTTCTTCCTGAGGATTAAGCCCTTTCTTTTTACAAGCCGACAGGTGGTCTCGGTGGGGACTTCAACACCATTACGAGGTCCCGAGATCGGGGGGGTCCTGGAGATCGCCTGGCTTATGACAGCGTCGCGCTCAATAGCATAGCCAGTGAAGCTCGCCTGGTGAATGTCCACATCCGGCACACCCCAGGTCACGGGGGTTTCACCTATCATAGGGGTAGCTGTAGATCTAGAATAGACAGGTTTTTTTTAAAGGAGGATGCCATCTTTTCTGCTGTGTCCGCCGTTGAGGTGGAGTTCTCCGATCACTGTCTAATTTTCTTTTCTCTGAATGTTGCAGAGACTCCCCGGATGGGAAGAGGGCTGTGGAAGCTGAATTCGTCCCTGCTGGAAGAAGCGAATGTGAGACAATCCTTCGAGGATTTTCTTCAGAGCCAGGTACCGCTTTTGGATCTCTGTAGTAGTAAGTCAGAGTGGTGGGAGATCTTCAAAAAGCGGGTTGCGGGGTTCTTCCGCCAGCTCTCGAGCCTCAGGAGGCTGAACAGGCATCGCTTGTATCGGGCTCTGGGAGGAAACTCGAGCAGCTCATCTCGACTGGAGGTGACCGTGAGGAAATCTCCAGAGTGAAGTCTTTGCTTAAGAGGTGTCAGTATGATAGGCACACATCTTTGGTTTTTGAGAGGGATTTCGGGAAGTACCGCTCACCCGACCCTACAGGAACTGTAAGATGTCAGTGAATTGTAAAATGGTGACAGGACTGATCGATAGTACGGGGTCCCTGAACAGATCCAAATTAGGGATCCTGGAGGTGGTTAGGTCCTTTTACTCACACCTCTTAGGAAAGAGGGCTCTAGATCGGGATGAGATGTTGGCTTTCCTGGCTGAAACCATCCCTGAGCCAGGGGATGATCCCTCTCTTGGTGTTTTGGCAGAAGCAATCAGGGAAGAGGAAGTGAGACTGGCCATTGATGGGCTTCGGCCCAAAAAATCGCCAGGTCCGGATGGCTTAACATCCGAATTTTATAAGACCTTTAGGGACTCCTTGGTCCCCCTCTTGACTGGGGTGTTTAATGAGTGTCTTTCCTCGGGTACTCTTCCCGGTTCAATGAGGAGGTCAGCCCTGATTATTTTGTCAAAGGGTAAAGACTCGTCCCGTATTGAGAATTGGCGTCCCATAGCGCTTCTCAATACGGACCGGAAGGTTCTGGCGAAGGTGTTGTTTAATCGGCTGGTCAAGTTTGCACCCCGGCTCCTTTCGGAGGCCCAGCACTGCTCTGTTCCAGGCCGCAGCACTTTTAGTGCTGTGCTCGGTGTCCGAGAGGCAGTGGAACAGGGTAGGGCAGGTCACTGGAAGGGGTATCTACTGTCATTAGACCAAGCAAAAGCCTTTGACCGGGTTAACCATGAGTACCTCTGGTCTGTCCTTTTAAGGTACGGTCTGCCTGGGAGGTTTGTAAATTGGCTAGAGATCTTGTACCAAGGGGCTGAGACATTCCCGCTCGTGAACGGTTGGTCAGGGCACCCTTTTGAGGTAGGTTCTGGGGTCCGTCAGGGCTGTCCTCTGAGCCCACTTTTATACGCGTTCGCTATCGATCCCTTCCTGAGGAGGGTAGATTGTGGACCGTTGGTGGGAGTCGGGATGGACCAGGCGGGTTCTGGGCCTCCTCTGAGGGTGGTGGCGTACGCTGACGATGTTTCTCTTTTCGTGTCCTCGAGAGGGGAGGCGGATTGGGTCATGTCCGAGGTCGTGCGTTACTCGGAGGCATCGGGTCCATGATCAACCGGGAAAAGTGTGAGAGTCTCTGGCTGGGAGGGGGAGATCCTAGTTTTGATCTCCCGGGCACCCTTCCAGAGCCCCAGGCCTCCGCCAAAATTCTAGGCATCGAATTTGGCCCCGGGGACTACCCCCAGCAAAATTGGGAGGGCAGACTCAAGATTGCCGCCCAAAAGGTGGACCAGTGGAAGGGTTGGTCTTTAACCCTGAGGGAAAGGGTTAGCTTGGCTAAAGGCTTTCTGCTTCCCTTATTAATTTACCTGGGCAGTGTGTGCATCTTGCCAGAACCTCTCTGGACACGGGTTTACAGCCTGTTCTTCCAGCTGTTATGGGGGAATAGGCTCAACCTAATCAAGAGAGAGGTCACGTACCGTACGAGGAGACTAGGCGGTTGGGTATGGTCAACCCAGTAGTGTTCTTAGTGAACACCTTTCTTAAAGCCAATATTTCCAACCTCTGGCTGGAGAGGGCTCCTCCGTGGGTATTCTCCTGCAGGGGTTGGTTTCGGCCCTTCTTCCAGGAATGGGAGACAGGAGGGCAAGTGAAGGATCTCCGTACACCTCACGGACATCTCCCGGCTTACGCTACCCCGGTTCTGAAGGTAATCCGTCGGTGGGGTCTGGAAATGAGGGAAATCAGGACCATGTCGAGACAATGTCTTGACAGAAGGGTTCTGTTGACCCATTTCCAGAAGCCCCTGGTCCTCAGGGATTGCCCAGGCCGGGATCTGGAGGTGGGGCTCGGGCTTTTAAATTCAAAGCGGATCCCCACGAAGTTTTGGGACTTGACCTGGCGCTGCTTTCACGGGAGACTGTATGTAAGGGACAACTTGAAGTACAGGAACTCTGATGATCGGGGTTGTCCCCGTGAGGAGTGTGGCGACGTGCTGGAAAGCATGGAGCACTTCCTCCTTCAGTGTCCCTTTAATGCAGAGGTTTACAACAGGGTGGGTGCTTCCATACGTTGGCCGCGGCTGGCGTCCCTTTCCTACGCCGAGTGGGTTTATGGGGCGTTCAGATCCCTGGGTGGCCGAGAGCGGGGCACTTTATTCCTAGTTAGTGTAGTGGTCAGGTTTTACACGTGGAATGCACGGTGTTTAGTTTCGACGCAACAGAAATCCCTCCCCCGGGACGAGGTGGTTAGCAACATCTTGGGTGACCTGGGGAAGGTACGTTCTTTGGAGTTCGAGAGGCTGGGTGTGAGGAGGGCCTCTTGGCTTTGGAGGGGCTTCTCCTTTTAAAAACACACTCAAGGGAGAGTAGGTCTGGGTGTGACTGGTGATAGGGATAGCATAAGGTGGTGTGGGCGTTGAGGGAGAGAAGTAGGGGCAGATAGGGTCAGGAGGGTCAGAGTGAGGGACAGATAGAGAGTTAGTTAAGTTAAGTTAGATAGAGTAGGGATAGATAGGGACAGTTTTGTTGGGGACAGAAGTAGGGACAGTTTTAGTTTATAAGGGACAGGGTGAATGTGTTATTAGTAAGGGACAGGGCCTCTTAGGACTCCAGTCTCCTGGTGGTGGGCTATTGCATGACACAATATAGCTTTTTGTTTTGTAAGTGAATAATAATGGATATTGAGGCTTGCAGGCACCGAACTTGGGCCTTGCAAGTTAGGATATGGTCAAGGTATTAATAAGTATTAATGATTAATGATTGTAAGGTATATTTGTATTAGGAGGCTTTTTTTTTTTTGCATTAATTTTGAGTATATGTGTGTATATAAATGAATGTTTAGAGTTATGGTATTTGAATAAGGGGGTGGGGGTAGTTTAGGTTGGGTGGGGGTTGTCTAGGGTGTTGGGCATTGGGCGAGAGCTGTTGATGGACCCATGGACCAAAAAGAAGGAAAAGACAAAGGAGGTGTATTATGGCCATGAACTAATGGACCTTGGGGGTGGTGGGTTTTGATAGGCCATGAATTTATGGACCTGAGGTGTGGTGGGGGAAATTAAAAAAAAAAAAAAATACAAAAAAACAGTGTGTTAGATTTAATAAGTAATGTTAGAGTTAAGAAGTTTATATGGCCAGGTTGGCTTTATTTTTTGTGTTTAAGGCAGTGGGCCAGGTGGTTGTTCTCTTTTCCTGTACATATTATAAATAAGGTGTGAATGGGGTGTGAGTATGTGCATGAATGAGTATGTATGGTATCTGTTTCTTTTTGGGTATCTGTTTCTTTTTGGGTTTTTCTTTTTTCTTTCTTTTCTTAAAGGTTTACTTGCTGGGGGTCCTGGAGGAGCTGGAAAGTTCCGAAATGGATCCTGGGAGAAAACATGAGAGCTTCCGGAAGTGGACGGACTATGTGCCAAGGAGTTGGCCCCAACTGGGGTTTGGATTTTCGTTGAAATGAGTAGTGTTTTGGATATACTTTGGGTTTTCTTTGATTTTTTATTTGTATGTGTATTGTAATGTATATGATTTTGATAATTTTATAATAAAATAGAGTTCCAGCTGCAGTAGCGTCCAGTAAAGCTGCTGCTGCAGTTAAAAAGCTTTTATAAGGATTGAGCTTGGAGGTCCACCGCAAGGCGTCCTACCGCCAGCCACAGCCCCTGTGCCTTGGGGTGCCTCCCCGATGCTCTTCACTGAGTGTCCTGGGGGCCCGAAGCATTTCCTTTGAAAAAATTAAGTGTCCAAACTACAGGTGGTGTAGCTTGCTTAACAGCTGGGTTAATCCGCTGACTAGCAGACACTGCTACTAGGCCCAAAGTATTGCTTGGGCTAGATGCAGTTAAAAATTTGTAACTAGATACTCTCGTTGGATGCTGAGAAAGCATTCCATAGAGTCTCCTGGCATGCCATATATTATTCTCTTAAAAAGCTTGGGGTAGGGGACCCTTTTATAGCCAAAATCATGTCCCTGTATCGCAATCCGTCAGCTAGGCTGAAGATAAATGGAACATTATCATCACCTTTAATAATCACCAATGGGACAAGGCAGGGATGTCCTCTGTCCCCTCTCTTATACATCCTAGTGATGGAGCACCTGCTCTCATCAATTCACGATAACCCCAATATTAGGGGGATTGAGGTGGGAGGCACCGAGTACAAGTGCTCTGCATTTGCTGATGAATGATGTCCTAGTATATATCACTCAACCACATATATCCATCACTGCTGTTATGACTGAAATAGTTCACTTTGGTACATGGTCAAATTTTAAAATCAATGCAGCGAAGTCTGAGGCCCTCGATGTTTCCCTCCCCAAATCCATACAGGATTCCATCCAGTCCAACTTTCCCTTTGCCTGGCCCTCACAGGGTATCAAATACTTAGGAATTCGTATTCATAGAGACCTCTCCTGTCTATTTTTTCTTAATTTTAGGCCCTTTATTGAACAACTCCATAGAGATCTTACTTCTTGGATGGTGAAGGATTTTTCCTGGTTCAGCAGAATAAATATACTAAAAATGAACGTCCTACCTAAACTCTTATACCTCTTCCAAACCATTCCCTGGTAATTCCCTCAAATTTTTAGAAAAGACTACGCAGTAGCTTTGGCAGATTTATCTGGGCAAGTGGGTGTCCACGCATTCGGGGGGACGTTCTGATCAGACACAAACAAAAGGGGGGCCTTAGCTTCCGGATTGTAGAAGGTACTACATGGCAGCAGTACACGCTAGAATCCTGGACTTCTTACATCATTCGGAGGGGAAATTGTGGGTCAAAATAGCTCAATCCATTTGTCCTAAAGCTCTTACCACTCTTCCATGGTGCGCCCATTTAATTGTCCCCTCTCTTGGCCTCATGTCATATAGTACTTATGCCACTGCTTTGGCTTTCAGATCCCCCCAAAAAAACTTATCCTTAATCGACCCCCAGGGCCCCTTGCTCCCGATTTCAGATAATCCAGATTTCCCACCAGGACTATCTGCAAATAGATTTCTCGGTTCAAATAAATCCCATCCGATATTATTTTATCATGTCATCTCCAATACTTTGCTGCTCCCCCTCAATGACTTGTTACAGGGAAGAGCTACTTCCCCGAAGGCAAATTTTTATTATAGCCAGTTACAACACTTTTATTCAACTGTGAAGAAGCGCACACATCTTCATAGAGATCTCACAAACTTTGAAAGATTGAGCCTATCATTGTCACCCCCTACACACTCCATCTCCCTACTGTATAATCTCCTCATTGCCCAGGTAACTGACAATAGGCCAGGATTCTGCGGTGCATGGGAAAGGGAACTGGGGAAGTCCTTCTCTGACTCACAATGGGATAAATGTTTCTTCCTAACACATAAAACCTCAATAGGGTCCAAAGCTCAGGAAACCTCCTTAAAAATTATCTCTAGATGGTACCGGGTACCAGCAGTCCTTCATAGATGGTATCCAGTGGTCTCAGATAGATGTTGGAGATGTGGGGAGGGGGAAGGGACAATGTCACACATATGGTGGGCATGCCCTATAATAAATGTATTTTGGGCAAAGGTGGTTCCCATGATTGAGAAAATAACTGGTTTGACTATCCCTAATACGCCAGAAGCCCTCCTTTTATCAGTGTTACCAATAAGTAAACGTAGTTATAAAAGCTCATCAATAGGCTACCTAATACAGGCGGCTAAGAATATCATCCCACGACACTGGAAAAGCAGAGACCCACCCACTGTGGAGGAATGGTTTGCTCATATCTCCCTCCTTAATAGGATGGAGCATCTGATTGCCATCTCACCGGCTGATGTTGATAGATACTGTGTGATTTGGAGGAATTGGATTGATTTGCAAAAACTCTGACGCCTACCATCTAGCCCCCAACTAAAGTTATCTGTGATGTCGGCACAACAATGATCATAATCGCAATCTATTGATTGGTGGTCTGCCGTGATCCGCTCCCTCTCTCTCTATCTTACATATGGAAAAATACATGCTTGATCTGGATATTGATGGAAAACCCTCCCTGTACCCCCCAATGTACTGTCGTTATGCATAGTTATACTACCCCTTTTACTATGTATATTGTATTCTCTTGATTCTATGATTCTTGTACTATGATTCTTGTACTTTTTTTGTACTTGATTTCTATGATTCTTGTACTTTTTCACCACAAAAATAAAAAAAAGGAATTAAAAAAAAAAATTGTAATTAGATCTACAGCCGGTGGCTACTCCGCTGACTAGCAGACACTGAAGCTTTGGAGCAGACCTCTGATTCCCAGGCTATAGTATGAGTAAACAGCTCTTCAGAGTCAACCATCTGTGTTACCCCAAGCCATAGTGTATGTAGTTTCTTACGGTTAAAAGGGGGGGGAAGACCCAACCCACCTGTAATTGACGATGCCAACGTCACGTAAAACACAGCAAGGGGACTCTAAAAAGAGTCTCCATTTTTTCCAAAAATTTGGGGCACAGACACCACTTAAGTGGCGTCAATTGCCCCAGTATTGCTTAAAACGTTTTTAAGGTGACAATACGGCGTACACTATATACAGTATAAAACTTACCCGATTGTTCGGGTGAAAGCATACATCATATTGACCGCGAGAATATCTTGACTCCATCTTGAATAAAAAGGGTCTGGTATTGAGTAGGGCATGCATTGTTACACCTTATCAACGCAACGTATATAGCTACAAGTTTTATTATTAAAACAGATCTATCTAACGCCCCTACCACCTAAAATAAAATTAACTGTATGAATTTTAGCGCCAGTCTATATTAATTATTAATATTAATAGTAAGCGCCCTAAATTTACCTATACCGCATAAATATGACGCTATTAAACAACACATGCGTGAATATGCAACTAATATCGATCTTACTTGAATGATGCTGGGGTTCGGGCGTGAAATATTGCTTCTTTAATATTATTTCAGTGCGGTTAGCCGCCATGATCCCTCTGTAATTGATAATCCTGGGTATAAAATGCCTGATTTTAATTCTAGTGTAATAGAGAAAGCAGTCTGAGAACATGAATGGAATTATTATTATTTTTTTTTTCTGTGACTCACCGCGGGGTGTTGACAGAGGGCATGTTCTCTCTGCTAGGCCTAATAAATACACACGACTCACTATCAGTACCACGATCACACCTCGCAGGACACATGGCAGATCTGAACAGAACTAAAGTGAGTATTTTTATGTCTCGTGAATATGCACATTTGTTTCAATTATGTTTAAGTTTGCATAGTTGGAGGGGTTAAATTTAGGGCGCTTACTATTAATATTAATAATTAATATAGACTGGCGCTAAAATTCATACAGTTAATTTTATTTTAGGTGGTAGGGGCGTTAGCTAGATCTGTTTTAATAAAATAAACTTGTAGCTATATACGTTGCGTTGATAAGGTGTAACAATGCATGCCCTAGTCAATACCGGACCCTTTTTATTCAAGATGGAGTCCAGATATTCTCGTGGTCAATATGCTGCTTTGCTTTCACCCGGACAATCGGGTAAGTTTTATACATTATATAGTGTACAACGTATTGTCTCGTGCTATCCGAGTCTGTGTTTTGTATATAAGTGGCACATTTCATTCTTTCTTATTTAAGAAGCGGGAGTCCATTCCGGCTACCCCTATGAGAACCGGTTCATTACGCAGAACCTGTTAGAGGATAGCAACTCTGCTAGCGAGCGACGTCCATCCAGCTCTCACCAGTCTGTCACAGGCAAGAAACCTATAGCTATAGCAGATATTTTAAACCTATGTATCTAGACGGGGAATTAAATACATTTCTCATACAGATACATCTCGACTCCAGGCGGAGTGGGTGGTTGGAAACACTGCAGCGGCTGAGCCGCTCGAGCATCGCGATTCCGATGTTGAGATCGTGGAGGATCCCCAGGATTCAGATGTCGAGTTCGTAGAACCGGACTATAATCCTCTAACGCGCGCGATACCCTGTGCTCCTAAAAGATGGGTGATTCGATAAGCACACAGCGCAGGAATAGAAAAGGTAGCGGGTCCTTGAAACACGCACGATTCTCACTTTTATGTGTTTGTATCCTCTGTAGCCTGCTTCCCCCCCGATAACTACTAGATATATTTTATTTACCGTGTTACGCTAGCTTTGTGAATGTAGCTTTGTGAATGTAGCCGTGTAGATATCATTTCTGAGGCGGCTAATAGTTATATTTTATTTACAGATGTTAAACTAGCGTACAGGAGGTTGCAGTTTGAAAAAGAAAACAGCCCCATACGCCAGCGACCGAGCAACTCCACACCGGTTAATTCACCAGTCTCTGAGTACACTACACGACTCATACTTGTAAGCATATATGTCTACGCCGCTCTATAGTGTACTTATACATGTAGATATCATTTCTGCGATAACTAGTAGATATATTTTATTTACGTGTGTCAAGTTAGCTTTGTGAGTGTTTTGTGCATTCATGTATGTTATATTTTATTACAGCTGGTAAAGTATCGCCCATGAGGTTGCAATTTGAAAAAAAAACAGCCTCATACGGCTGCGAACGAGCAGCGAGATGTCTGTTAATTCAGCATTCTCTGAAGATCAGTACCCGGGTCATACTTGTAAGTGTATATGTCTAGGCCGCTCTATAGTGTACTTATACAAACAATCATGCATCGGTTTCACAGATAATCGGTGCTGGTAGCTTTACAAATATTGCATTGAATCACAGTAAAGTGGAGCATGTAGCTTTTCCTATATCTCGCCCGATTAGCGGATAACTACACCATGTATCTTTTCTTTAGTTACGGAGGATCTTCATTCGCGAGTTTTGCAACAGCGCAATTATGGATTTGAGAACAGAGCGGCTGTGAGAACAGAGCCTCTTTCACTCAGGTGTGTCGCAGATCGTGAAGAAAGCGATGCGCCAACCACACATCCCGGGAATACGGAGAGTAGTAGGCGTAAGAATATACGTCTGTGTTAAGCTACAGAATCTGCAAATAGCAACGCGGCAGAAGCAGCTACCAATTCAGCAGATGCATTACCGCCAAAGAAACGCGCGGTATCGCGACGTCGTGTAAGTAAGAAGCAGAAGGATGATGGTCGATCACCTTACACACCAACACCCGTATGGACTGATGAACACTCCAAAATGTTTCTTGACATGTCTGCACAGTACGTGCATAATAAACTCGCGCAGAACAGACTAAAATCTTTCTGTGACATGTATGAAAGACTGATAAGTGCGTGTCCAACACCCGACATTATCGCCAAACTATGGATTTTAAACAAAATTATGCAAATGTATGATTTTAAACAAAATTATGCAAATGTACAGTCAACTTCTGTGAATTTAAATAAACTTGTCTGACTAAGAACGGATGATTATGAGTTGAAAAAATAACTAAAATGATCACGCATTACCCCCTAGGGGTTGTTACACGATCTCACAGCCCATTTACACAACTATGATGAACCTGGAGATGTCAACATTCATGAGCAAACAATCGGTCAAAGCAGCGAGCATCTTGATACACACATACAAAAAATTCTCATGAGGCCGCCTCTGTAGGTAATAGTGCTTGTGATCGTGATGGGAGTTTGAAGGTGATAGTTGTACGCACGACTTTCTACTGTTCTTTACCAGCGGGAAATTTTCAGGCTATACATTTATAGCTGACAATGCTGGACGGTATGATTCTTACTTTATTGTTAAGGAGCTGATTTTTGAAAAACTACAGGTAAAGCTGATAGCCCAAGGTGGCCGGCTCTTGTGTGTGTGACGTTACCCGATTTGTCTATAAGGTTCATAGACTCGCTAAATTTTATCCCCATGAAGCTCACTAAATTACCTCAGGCCATGGGATTTTCAGTTTTCCACACTTTTTTAATACCCGATGTGAGACAGTGAGAGTATGTGTGTTGAATGGGGTGTACATTTCACCTAGATACTTTGCTGACTGGTATAAGGGAAATGTATGGCTTTGTAAACCTAGTGGTAGAGAAAGGTCACTACACCTTACATTCAGTACACACTTGCAGCTCAGGCCTGAAACCACTCAGCTGTTAATTAGGAGACCAGAAGTAGGTGTCTGCGAACACAGACAGAGAGCTCGCTTAGTCTGGACAAGGAGTCCAGGCACAAGAAGGAGTCTCCAGGAGTATGAGCTGTCTCAGTCTGGGTGCTCGATGTACCCCGGACACAGGAGTAGTCTCTGTGAGAATCCATGCGGATAGCTGCTGAATAGGAGGGGAGCTCTCTCAAGTCTGGACGTTGAAGGTGCCTTCAGACACAAGGAGGAGACTCTGTGAAACTCCATGCTGGTAAATGCTGAACATATGTGTTGTTTTGGCCCAGGCTGTTAGAGTCTGGTCCCGGATAGATAGGGAAATCTATCTAAGTGTAGTAAGTGGCTGGACAAGCCCAGGTCTTATGTTTATGATTTGGTTTTGATTATGTTCTGTTTGCTGTAGAGTTTAATAAAACTGGTTGCGGCCAGTTTTTACCAGAACTGCTGTCTGTGAATGAACTGTTTCCGTGCCACTCCGTCTACCCGGACGGCGATCCCAGAGCTATATCCCCTGAAAAGCTTACAATTGGTGCTAGAATGTGCGTGCAGCACAGTGGCGAGAGACAGCAATAAAGGTGAAGTCTGTTGAAGCAGCAGCAGAGAAAAAAAAAGTGTGTCAGGAAAAGAAACGTCTGTTGGAGCAGTCTTAAAGAGACAGTAGCCCTAATAGAGTTTGCAAAAGAAAAAAAAAAAAAAAGTGTGTCTGCACAGCAAAGCTGAACTTGTTGTGGAAAAGACTGTGGAGTGTGCAGCAGCAAAGGAAAAGTCTGTTGGAGCAGTCTTAAAGAGACAGTGGCCCTAATAGAGTTTGCAGAGAAAAAAAAAGTGTCTGCACAGCAAAGCTTAATTTTCTGTGGAAAAGACTGTGGAGTGTGTATGTCTTGAGTGAAGACTGCCGTTGTTGAGACAGAGAAGTCTGACAGCATGGATGACAGCATGGAGGCGCTGTTTGAACAAATGGCGCAAGTTAATGTGCAACATAAGACTGCCGTGGTTGAGACAGATAAGTCCGGCAGTATGGAGGAGCTCCTTGAGTACCTGGTCCAGGCCCAGCGGAGCATGCAGCAGAGCATGGAGCGGCAGCTCCTGCAGCACCAGCAGCGCATGCAGCAGGCCCAGCAGCAATTCCTGCAGCAGCAGCAGGAGAATAACCGGTTGTTTTTTGAGCAGGTTGCAGCACTACAAAAGACTTGCAGCGCATCGTCCCAAAGTAATGTTGCAAAGTCACCTGCATTGTCCGCTGTAAAGAAGGCGGTAAGACGGTCCCTGAAAAAGATGACACCTCGTGACGATGTGGAGATATATCTCACTAGGTTTGAGGGACTGGCAGAGAAGGAGAATCTGCCCCTATCTGAATGGGCCATGATGGTCGCACCCTATCTGATTGGAGAACCCCAAAGGGCCTATGCTGACCTGAGCGAGCAGGACAGCCAAGACTATGCCAAGCTGAAAGCGGAGATTCTTACCCGGCTGGGTGTTACGGTGACAGCCCGTGCCAGGGGAGTTCATGACTGGAGATGCAGTTGGGAGTCTGCAGTCAGCAAACCTGATTATGGAGTTGAAAAGGTGATAGTGGACCGCTACACCCAAGCACGTCCTCCTGAGGTACAGCCAGAGGTCGGACAAGGAGACCACCAGGACGCCAATCGTCTGGTCAGCCTGATGGAGAGGGCCTTCGCCACCAAAGACTGCCTCCGTGACCAGCCGTCTGAGAGGTCGTCACTTCAGAGTTCCTGGACGCCGAACTCTCCCGGTAAGAGCGTTCCAGCTGTTGGGGTCGTGTGGGTGGGAGAGTGTGATGGACAGTGTTGGAGATGTCGTGAAATTGCAGCCAACTGTCCAATAGAGGGGGAGCCTATGTGTTGTGATGTTGGCGGATCCCTCTCTCCCTGCGCAGAGCCTGTGTGTGTGTCCACCTCAGCCGAAGAGACTGGACCACAGGGGTCCCCGGTGGTTGTAAATGACTGCCCAGCACAGGCCCTCTTGGACTCAGAGAGTCCAGTGACTTCCGTATGGGACAGCCTGATTGATAGGGACTTTATCCCTGATAAACACCTGAGTGTGGTGTGCGTCCATGGAGACACCAAAGTCTACCCAGAGACTGTCGTGGACTTGATCCCCAAACGCGGGGAGGTTTCATGTGAAGTGGGGTAGTGAAGAACCTGGTGCCCCCCGTCATATTGGGTAATGACTTTCCCCGGTCTAAGGATCTCTGGGGGAAAAATGTTTCTGATGGACAGTGTGATGAAGCTCCTGTTGAGGGTGCGCAGTTCCGAGGGGCGGAACACAATGCTAGTGGGCCGTTAAACTTATGTGATAATGATGATGATGATGATAATGATAATGATGATGATGATGATCATGATAATGATGATGACCATGATAATGATGCTGATGCTGATAATGATAATGATGATGATCATGATAGTGATGATGATACTGATCATAATCATGATAATGATATTGATAATAATGATGACTGTGATAGTGATGAAATTCCTTTGCAGGTGATGTTGGGAGACGAGGATGGTGGTTCTCGGGAACCGAGTGTCCCTGACTTACCTGTGTCCTGTGACAATTTTGAGAGTGAGCAGTGGCGAGACCCCTCTCTTAAAACGGCCCAGGAAAATATAAGTGTTCTAGGTGAGGTTTCCCAAGAGCCTGGCTCTGAGGAGAGGTTTCCTCATGTTGCCATGAACACTCACCTGTTGTATAGGGACACTGAAGTCCAGGGAGAGGTCGTGAGCCAGCTCCTAGTACCTGAGCTATATGGAAGTATAGTGCTGGGGTTGTCACATAGTCACATACTTGAGGGACCACCTGAGGGAAACCAGGGACCAGATGGTGAAGTTAATGTTGTGGATGACATGTTAACTAAGGTTCCAGATCAAGATGTGAATGAGAATGAATTGTATAACCCTGACAGTGAGCAGGATGTGAATGAAAATGAATTGTATAACCCTGACAGTGAGCAGGATGTGAATGAAAATGAAGTGTATAACCCTGAAAGTGAGCCAGATGTGGCTGAGAAAAAGGGTCAGACAGGGATAGTGGTAGTGATAGTGAATCATCTGATGACAATCAAGCAACCAGTGCAAATGAGGAAGGCATGGTAGCAGAGGAGGTTGAGAGTCCTGAGAGGAAGGCTGATGCTGACCTTGCAGTCGGACAGAAGATGGCATCTGAAGATGTTTTACAGTTGGCCGGTTCCCTGGCGAAGACTAAGGTGAAAGGAGGAGAGCTGAGCTTTAAAGGCAGGACTCTGAAACTGAACACAGCCCAAGTAGATGCTGTTGGAAATGTGAAGTTACCAAGGTATGGTGTGGATCTGTATCGTGCCAAGGACTCTGAGGGAGATGCTGCAGAGGTGGAAAAAGCCATAGAAGTGGTAGTCACCAAGCCAGATTCCTCTTTAGAAGCTGAGGTCTCAAGTGAAGCTGTGAGGAACAAGACTGAAGATATGGGGACTGACTCTGTCCAGGAATCTGTTTCTGCCGAAGACAGCAGCGTGGACGGGTTGCGGTTCGGATCAGTAGCTGCAACTCGTGAAGCTCAGGCTGGAAGTTCGGCGCCCGGAGCCCCAGCGGTGTTCCCGAGTGACACCAAGGATCTGGATAAGTCACAAGATGAGATTTTGAGACATCAGGCTGGCGTTGGTGAGCTCAAGCGCACTTTCATGGAGTCTACATCGGAGCCACGTCCCAACAAATGGGAAAAGCGATGTGTCACTCCGTTGCCGCTGCAGACACACGGGAGCTCAGATGGGATGCAGAACGTGGTGGAAGAGAAGAATCCGGCGGGTTCTGAGTATACAGATGCAGCTATCAAGGAGAACTTGAAAGCCGGAATAAATGGAAATATTAGAGACCATAATGATGTGACTGAAGAGGTAGAATGTAAGACTGACGGTAGGGCTTCTGAGCATGTTCTACCAGAAGAGCCTGAAGAAGGGGCCGAAGACATAAAAGACGTCCAACAGGTACCAGATGAATTGATAACTTCTCAGAAAAAACTCCAAACTGTGATGAAGGAATGTGATGAAAGCCATGAGAATCTTCGTGAGAAGGTCAATGAAGTAAAAGGAAGGATACAGGGAATCTCTTCGTTGCAAGAGCAAATGCTGCTCAATAAGTCTAAGGCTCTATATAAGAATGCTGTTGTTACGGTAGAACATTACAATTCAGCTGGAGACTTAGCGGATGAATTATGTGTACTGCAAAAGAAAAACGATCAGCTCCTTCTACAGTCCCAATCATTTGAACAGTGTAGCTTAAAATGGTCAGAGACCATGGCAGAGGAGCTTAAGGTCTGTGAAATAGACTTTATGAGTCAACCGATATTCAAGAAAATAGATGTGCTAAAGAGGGTTCAAGGGGAACTAGAGAAAAGTGAAAAACCCCCTATACCTTCTGTGATAGTTGGTGACACATGGTCAGTGCACCAGGGACAGGAGGTACGTGAGTTTCTGAGGAAGAGTCAGCAGAAGTGTTCTGATGTGCCGGGTCGTACTTCTCTGGCCAGGCACTATATCGAAACTGAGCCCAGCCCTAAGGTCAAGATGAAACCGTGCAGGATACCCGAGGCCCGCAGAGAGCATAGGCCTGGGAGGGTACAGGGTAGTGCGGATGCTTCAGATGAAGAGAAAGCTGATGTTGGCTATGGCTCAGGTGAAGATACAGATGACAGTAGTGAAGATGAAGCTGATGAGGGCCATGACTGGTCCAGAGTTCACTGTCTCTTTTGGATTGTTGACCAGCCCTCCGGTCTGGATGACCAGCCCTCTGGTCTGGAGAAGAGGGGGGGGATATGTGAGACAGTGAGAGTATGTGTGTTGAATGGGTGTACATTTCACCTAGATACTTTGCTGACTGGTATAAGGGAAATGTATGGCTTTGTAAACCTAGTGGTAGAGAAAGGTCACTACACCTTACATTCAGTACACACTTGCAGCTCAGGCCTGAAACCACTCAGCTGTTAATTAGGAGACCAGAAGTAGGTGTCTGCGAACACAGACAGAGAGCTCGCTTAGTCTGGACAAGGAGTCCAGGCACAAGAAGGAGTCTCCAGGAGTATGAGCTGTCTCAGTCTGGGTGCTCGATGTACCCCGGACACAGGAGTAGTCTCTGTGAGAATCCATGCGGATAGCTGCTGAATAGGAGGGGAGCTCTCTCAAGTCTGGACGTTGAAGGTGCCTTCAGACACAAGGAGGAGACTCTGTGAAACTCCATGCTGGTAAATGCTGAACATATGTGTTGTTTTGGCCCAGGCTGTTAGAGTCTGGTCCCGGATAGATAGGGAAATCTATCTAAGTGTAGTAAGTGGCTGGACAAGCCCAGGTCTTATGTTTATGATTTGGTTTTGATTATGTTCTGTTTGCTGTAGAGTTTAATAAAACTGGTTGCGGCCAGTTTTTACCAGAACTGCTGTCTGTGAATGAACTGTTTCCGTGCCACTCCGTCTACCCGGACGGCGATCCCAGAGCTATATCCCCTGAAAAGCTTACACCGAGAAAACCAAAACTATGTAGGTCCCATACCCGATGTGAAATATTATGGGTTAGAGTACATGAAACAGGGTGCGATGGTAGAGTTTCTGGCTTGGCATGAGAGTCAGAAACACACAGTTTTTGACTTCAAGAGTGAACTAAAATCATACTGCAATCAGTGTTAGAACTCTCCTGTTAGGTTTTTTTCTATCTTGCTGGTCACATGACCTTTTTTGCCTACTTAATCCTGCTCTGCCCTTCTGGCTTTGCTGGACTTCATTGTAACTTCTACTCTTAAGCTAGCCGGGTGCTTTGTTACCTTACTCAAATAGTTTTGCTTGGTCTTCAGACCTCTGTGTTCTATGTTGTTTTGTTTTTCTTTTTACTGCTACAACTTCTGTTGGGAGGTGTCCATCTTTTCTCCCAGTCCCTAGAGCTTGTAGGGATCCCTTCCTCGCATCTATAGGTCTTTGTTCAGACTAGCTGAGGACTTTAGCGGGTCTGATCGCAGGATCAGGTTCCCCGTTACATCGTAGGGATTGAGCTTAGTTCTATTGTAGGGACAGATTTCCCTTTCTTTCCTTAGTGCTTGTAGCAGAACATAACAGTAAGTCCAGCCCAGAAGAAAAATCTCTAAGGAAAGATTTCCAATTTCCATCATGGTGTCGGTTCAGGACTTGGCTCAACGCCTGCAGGGACTCTCTCTGGAGGTGGCTGACCTCCAGCAACACGTGAGTAGTTGTTCTGGAGCACATTTCGCGGAGCCAAAGGTACGTTTGCCTGATTTATTCTTTGGTGAACAACAAGATTTTTTTTCTTTTAAAAATGCTTGCTTGTTGTATTTTCGTTTGAGACCCAGATCCTCTGGTGATGAATCGCAGCGCATAGGGTTCATAATGTCACTTTTGTGCAAAGAACCTCAGGAATGGGCTTTTTCTCTGCAACCTACTGATCCATGCTTTAGATCAGTGGATAGTTTTTTTTCTGCTTTGGGGTTGCTGTATGATGATCCTGATCGTGTCTCATCAGCTGAGACAGAGTTGAGACGTTTGAGGCAGGGATCAGGTAATGTGGAAAAATATTGTACTCACTTCCTACGGTGGTCTACTCAGGTGGAGTGGAACGATTCTGCTTTGAAAAGTTTGTTTCTTGCAGGGCTTGGTGAAAGGGTTAAAGATTTGCTGATTGCTTATCCCATACCTGGTAACTTGCAGGAGGCTATGCAATTAGCTATACGGGTGGATAGGAGACTGTGTGCAAGGGTTAATGAGAGTAAATCTGCCATGTCAGCTCCTAGTCTTGAGAGGGTTTGTACTGACATGGGAGAGCGGATGGAGATTGGAGTGATGGCACTCCGCTCTCAGGAAAAAGGCTGCAGGTTTTCGGAGGGTTTGTGCTTTTATTGAGGCAAATCTGACCATTTCATTAAGAACTGTGTGCTGCGTATGAATAAAGAAAAAAAAAAGGTCAGTGTCGCCCGTATAGCCTGTTTAAACACTAAGGGTGTATTTCTTTCTGCCACTACTGCTGCTCAGGAAGAATTAATGGAATTTCGGGTATTTGTCGATTGTGGTTCTACTCTGAATGTAATTGATGGGGAATTCTTGGAAAAACTTAAATTAAAACCCAAACCTTTATCATCCCCTATTGCCGTGGTTTCTGTTCATGGCTCTCCCTTGAAGAATGTTACTCACAAGGTCTGTGAATTTCCCCTCACTATTAATGGTGTTCACCAAGAAAATTTGGATTTGGTAGTATTGAATAATTTGCCTTCTCCGGTGATATTGGGATTACCCTGGTTAAAATTGCACAATCCTGTTCTGGATTGGTCTACCAATGAAATTAAGTCCTGGAGCCCTAAGTGTTATGACAAGTGTTGTAACGGGCGTATTGCTGCTGTGGATAAAGGGGAATTAACTGTACCTATTCAGGATTTTTGGAAAGTTTTTTCTGAGAAGGAATCGCAGATGTTACCTCCCCATAGAGACTATGATTGTACTATTGAATTTGTCCCTGGAGCGACTCTTCCTAAAAGTCGGTTATTTAATCTTACTATACCTGAGAGAAAGGCTTTGGAGGAATACATACAGACAAGCTTGGCCGCCGGTCACATTAGGCCTTCCAAGTCTCCTGTGGCTGTTGGATTTTTTTTTTGTTAAAAAAAAGGACGGCGGGTTACGTCCTTGTCTGGACTTTTGTGAGATTAATAAAATTACTGTACGCAATCCTTACCCACTGCCATTGATTCCTGATTTGTTTAACCAGTTAGCGGGGCCAAGTGGTTCTCTAAAATTGATCTTCGGGGGGCATACAATTTGTTGCGCATGAAGGAGGGTGACGAATGGAAGACTGCTTTTAACACTCCGGTGGGTCATTTTGAGAATCTGGTTATGCCCTTTGGCCTTACCAATGCTCCTGCATTTTTTCAGAATCTTATTACTGTATATACTCGAATATAAGCCGAGATTTTCAGCCCATTTTTTAGGGCTGAAAGTCCCCCTCTCGGCTTATATTCGAGTCATATACCAGGTGGTCGGCGGGGGAGGGGGAGCGCAGATGTCCTGTATACTCACCCCTCCGCCGGCCCGGTCTCTGCAGCCCCTGCTCTTCTCCCACGGTCCCGGCACCAGTATTCAGCCATCAGTGGTACTGCTCATTAAAGTCATGAATATGCACATATTCATGACTTTAATGAGCGGTAACACGTGACCGAGCAGGGCAGAGACGCGCCGGCGGAAGGGTAAGTATAAGCGATACTTACCTGTCCCGTTCCGCTGTGTCCTCGGGTCCTCTTGCTGCGATGTTCAGGCAGAGGGCGCGATGACGTCATTAGTGTGCGCAGCGCCCTCTGCCTGATCATTGACTGCTGGAGGACCCGGAAGACATCGGCGCTTAGCGGTGGACCCTGTGACAGGTAAATGTCTCAGGTGCCGGGGCCCTGAGCGAACGGTGACACCGGCACCTGTCCCCCATAGCGCGCCGGTGTCCCCGCCTGCTCAGGACACCGGCACCTGGCCCCCAGCGACGAGAGGTGAGTATGTCTTTTTTTTTTTTTCGGTTGCAGCAGCAATTGAGGCCTATACTATGGAGCATCTATGGGGGCATAATCTATGGGGGCATAATCTATGGGGGCATAATCTATGGAGCATCTATGGGGAATAATCTATGGGGGAATAATCTATGGAGCATCTATGGGGGCACTATCTTATGGAGCGTCTATGGGGGCATAATCTATGGATCATATATGGGGGCACAATCTATGGAGCAGCTATGGGGGCATAATCTATGGATCATATATGGGGGCACAATCTGTGGAGCATCTATGGGGGCATAATCTATGGATCATATATGGGGGCACAATCTATGGAGCATCTATGGGGGCATAATCTATGGAGCATCTATGGGGGCACAATCTATGGAGCATCTATGGGGGCATAATACATGGGCAGCATATAGGGCATAATCTCATTTTCCACCCTAGGCTTATACTCGAGTCAGTAAGTTTTCCCAGTTTTTTGTGGCAAAATTAGGGGGGCCGGCTTATACTCGGGTCGGCTTATACTCAAGTATAAACGGTAATGACATCCTTAGACCTTTGATCGGCAAAAGTGTGGTTGTGTATTTGGATGACATTTTGATTTATTCGCCGGATTTGGAATCTCATTGGCGGAGTGTTCGTGAGGTATTACAGTTATTGAGTGACAATTCGCTTTTTGCTAAGCTGGAGAAATGTGAGTTCGCTGTACAGAGAATTAGTTTTTTGGGCTACATTATCTCCAGCGAAGGTTTTGAGATGGATCCGGTGAAAGTTCAAGCTGTGCAGGAATGGCCTAGGCCTATTGGTTTGAAATCGTTACAGAGGTTTTTGGGTTTTGCCAATTATTATAGAAAATTCATTAAAAATGTTTCTATTATTGTCAAACCGCTGACCGATCTCACCAGGAAAGGTGCTAATGCGGTTCAGTGGACTACTGAGGCCATTGAGGCTTTTGTGTTTTTAAAGGAGAGGTTCAGCTCTGCTCCCATCCTTACGCAGCCTGATGTGACTAAACCATTTTTGGTTGAGGTTGATGCTTCTTCTGTGGGGGTCGGCGCGGTGTTGTCTCAGGAAAACACGGATGGAATACATCCCTGTGCCTTTTTTTCAAAATTTTTTTACTGAGACTGAACTGAATTATGATATTGGTAATCGGGAATTGTTGGCCATTAAACTCGCATTTGAACACTGGCGGCATCTCTTGGAAGGTGCTGAATTTCCCGTTCAGGTTTTCACTGATCATAAAAATCTGATCTATCTTGATGCTGCCAAACGCTTGAATGCCCGTCAGGCTAGGTGGGCACTGTTTTTCTCGCAGTTTAATTTTTCCATTACTTACATTCCAGGTACTAAGAATGTTAAAGCCGATGCTTTGTCTCGCAGCTTTTCTCCCATGGTTGGGGCTGAGGTGGAGGAGACATTTTACAAGAAGGGGTTGTGATTGCTGCTTTGGACTCTGTGTTGGAAAAGGAGATTCTTAAAGCACAGGAGAATGCACCATCTAACACTCCCCATGGGAGGTTGTTTGTGCCTGGGACTTTTAGGAGAGATTTGTTTGTTGAGTGTCATGAGTCTCGGTTGGCAGGTCATCCTGGAATCTCTGAGACCAAGAGACTTGTGGGTCGCAGTTTTTGGTGGCCTGGATGGCAGAAGGAAGTCATTAAGTGGGTGCGTCAATGCACTGTGTGTGCTAGATCTAAGTCTTCACATACTCCTGCTGCGGGGTTGCTTTGCCCTCTGGAGATCCCTAGTGCACCCTGGACACATTTGGCTATGGACTTTATTACTGACCTTCCCCCTCTGAGGGTTTCACTGTCATCTGGGTGGTCGTGGACCATTTTAGCAAGATGTGTCACTTGGTTCCTTTCATCAAATTGCCCTGCGCTAAGACTCTCGCTAAGGCCTTTGTCAAGGAAATTGTCAGACTACATGGCGTTCCTTCTGACATTGTTTCTGATAGGGGACCTCAGTTCGTGGCTCGTTTCTGGCGCGCCTTTTGTGACAGGTTGGGAGTTCATTTGTCATTTTCATCCGGATATCATCCTGAGTCTAATGGCCAGACAGAATGGAAAAAAACAGGATGTTGAGCAGTTCTTGCGTTGTTTTGTGGCAGACAATCAAGAGGGGTGGTCTGAGTTTCTGCCACTTGCTGAATTTGCTCTTAACAACCATACATCCTCCTCTGCTGGTTGTTCGCCTTTTTTTTGTTGTACTGGGAGACATCCGTCGTTTGGGTCATTCTCCAAATTGGTATCAGCCGTGCCTGAAGAGGAGAATTTTTCCGGTGATTTGGAGAGAGTTTGGGCGGATGTACGTGGTAATCTTCAGGAGCTAACAGAAAATCTAAAAGGTACTTTGATAGGAAACGGCAAGAGGTTTTGTTTGCTATTGGTGACAGGGTTTGGTTGTCCTCTAAGAATCTGCGGTTGAGGATTCCTTCTAAAAAATTGGGTCCCAAGTTTGTAGGGCCCTTCAAGGTGCTTCAGGTTGTTAACCAATCTGCTGTTAGGTTGGAGGTTCCTACCTCCTGGAAGATTAATCCGATGTTTCATGTTTCTCTGTTGAAACTCAAGTTGTCGCTCAAATCAGGTATTTGAGTCTCATCATCGTCTTCCTCATTGTCTCCACCAACAGGAGTTACAGTTTGGGAACGAGGGTCTACATTATGCTCAGAACCTTCTTCATCTGGTCCTGGATCCGACTCATAAAGATTCTGGGCATCACTGCAGATCATTTCCTCGTCTGGATTCACAGAAGCTCTGGAGCCGACCTCTGATTCCCAGGCTATAGTATTAGTAAACAGCTCTGCACACTCAACCATCTGTTCTACCCCATACTCAGACGGGTAGCTGGAGACTTGGGAGCTGTGAGGAAGCAAGTGCGATTGGGGTGACACCTCTGAGGACTTTTGTATTTGTGATGTTGAAGTTGAGGTCACGGTGGCGGAGAGCCCACTTAAAGGAGCACTTGATATCTGTTGAAGCACCTGCTGTTTTTGTGCCTCATCTGGAATTTGTAGCAATGGGCGTGGCCGTAAGAAAGGGATCGTATCATATTGTCCACTAAAAGAAGTAGACCTCTTAGTTTGGCTGGAAGATGGTCTTTCTTCTGCAGATGTTACTGTTGCTTTAACACCTACCCCACGGACACAACCTTTTTTTCCGTTCCCAACACGCCTATTCCCCTTTCCACCAGCAGCAGGCCTTTTGCCACTCATTTTGGTGGTTAAATATTTGACAACTCTGGAGTTGTTTGCACAAAAAGCGATGGATGGAAACCGAGCAGAGCTGAGTGGCCAAATTGTGGTACTAGCCCAAAAGGATTGGCTGGGTTAGAAGCAGTAAAACAATTTTATTAGATACACAGGTGGTGGAGCTTAGTAAAGATGGCATAATAGAATGAGTACCACACACTGCTACTATGCCCAAAATTATTGTCCAGGCAAGATGCAGCTAAAAATTCTTAGTAATTTCAACGCTGGTGGAGCTTTGTATAGATGGCCTAATAGAATGAGTACCACACACTGCTACTATGCCACAAATTATTTTACAGGCAAGATGCAGCTAAAAATTCATAGTCATTTGAACGCTGGTGGAGCTTAGTATAGATGGCCTAATAGAATGAGTACCACACACTGCTACTATGCCAAAAATTGTCCAGGCAAGATGCAGCTAAAAATTCGTAGTAATTTGAACGCTGGTGGAGCTTAGTATAGATGGCCTAATACAATAAGTACCATACACTGCTACTATGCACACAATTATTGTCCAGGCAAGATGCAGCTAAAAATTCGTAGTTATTTGAAAGCTGGTGGAGCTTTGTATAGATGGCCTAATAGAATGAGTACCACACACTGCTACTATGCCCCAAATTATTGTCCAGGCAAGATACAGCTAAAAATTCGTAGTTATTTGAACGCTGGTGGAGCTTTGTATAGATGGCCTAATAGAATGAGTACCACACACTGCTACTAAGCCCAAAATTATTGTCCAGGCAAGATGCAGCTAAAAATTCGTAGTAATTAGAACGCTGGTGGAGCTTAGTATAGATGGCCTAATAGAATGAGTACCACACACTGCTACTATGCCCCAAATTATTGTCAGGCAAGATGCAGCTAAAATTCTTAGTAATTTCAACGCTGGTGGAGCTTTGTATAGATGGCCTAATAGAATGAGTACCACACACTGCTACTATGCCCCAAATTATTGTCCAGGCAAGATGCAGCTAAAAATTCTTAGTAATTTCAACGCTGGTGGAGCTTTGTATAGATGGCCTAATAGAATGAGTACCACACACTGCTACTATGCCCCAAATTATTGTCCAGGCAAGATACAGCTAAAAATTCGTAGTTATTTGAACGCTGGTGGAGCTTTGTATAGATGGCCTAATAGAATGAGTACCACACACTGTACTATGCCCAAAATTATTGTCCAGGCAAGATGCAGCTAAAAATTCGTAGTAATTAGAACGCTGGTGGAGCTTAGTATAGATGGCCTAATAGAATGAGTACCACACACTGCTACTATGCCCCAAATTATTTACAGGCAAGATGCAGCTAAAAATTCTTAGTATTTGAATGCTGGTGGAGCTTAGTATAGATGGCCTAATAGAATGAGCACCACACACTGCTACTATGCCCAAATTATTTACAGGCAAGATACAGCTAAAAATTCGTAGCTATTTGAACGCTGGTGGGCTTAGTATAGATGGCCTAATAGAATGAGTACCACACACTGATACTATGCCCAAATTATTGTCGAGGCAAGATGTAGCTAAAAATTTGTAGTAATTTGAATGCTGGTGGAGCTTAGTATAGATGGCCTAATAGAATGTGTACCACACACTGCTACTATACCCAAAATTATTGTCCAGGCAAGATGCAGCTAAAATTCGTAGTAATTTAAATGCTGGTGGAGCTTAGTATAGATGGCCTAATAGAATGAGTACCACACACTGCTACTATGCCCACAATTATTGTCCAGGCAAGATGCAGCTAAAAATTCTTAGTAATTTGAACGCTGGTGGAGCTTAGTATAGATGGCCTAAATAATGAGTGCCACACACTGCTCCTATGCCCAATTTATTGTCCAGGCAAGATGCAGCTAAAAATTCGTAGTTAAATTTGAACGCTGGTGGAGCTTTGTATAGATGGCCTAATAGAATGAGTACCACACACTGCTACTATGCCAAAATTATTGTCCAGGCAAATGCAGCTAAAAATTCATAGTAATTTGAACGCTGCTGGAGCTTAGTATAGATGGCCTAATAAATGAGTACCACACACTGCTACTATGCCCAAATTATTTACAGGCAAGATACAGCTAAAAATTCGTAGCTATTTGAACGCTGGTGGAGCTTAGTATAGATGGCCTAATAGAATGAGTACCACACACTGATACTATGCCCAAAATTATTGTCGAGGCAAGATGTAGCTAAAAATTTGTAGTAATTTGAATGCTGGTGGAGCTTAGTATAGATGGCCTAATAGAATGTGTACCACACACTGCTACTATCCCAAAATTATTGTCCAGGCAAGATGCAGCTAAAAATTCGTAGTAATTTAAATGCTGGTGAGCTTAGTATAGATGGCCTAATAGAATGAGTACCACACACTGCTACTATGCCCACAATTATTGTCCAGGCAAGATGCAGCTAAAAATTTTAGTAATTTGAACGCTGGTGGAGCTTAGTATAGATGGCCTAACTAATGAGTGCCACACACTGCTCCTATGCCCAATATTATTGTCCAGGCAAGATGCAGCTAAAAATTCGTAGTTATTTGAACGCTGGTGGAGCTTTATATAGATGGCCTAATAGAATGAGTACCACACAGTGCTACTATGCCCCAAATTATTTTACAGGCAAGATGCAGCTAAAAATTCGTAGTAATTTGAATGCAGGTGGAGATTAGTATAGATGGCCTAATAGAATGAGTACCAGACACTGCTACTATGTCAACAATTATTGTCCAGGCAAGATGCAGCTAAAAGTTCGTAGTTATTTGAACGCTGGTGGAGCTTAGTATAGATGGCCTAATAAATGAGTACCACACACTGCTACTATGCCCAAAATTATTGTCAGGCAAGATACAGCTAAAAATTCGTAGTTATTTGAAGCTGGTGGAGCTTTGTATAGATGGCCTAATAGAATGAGTACCACACACTGCTACTATGCCCCAAATTATTGTCCAGGCAAGATACAGCTAAAAATTCGTAGTTATTTGAAAGCTGGTGGAGCTTTGTATAGATGGCCTAATAGAATGAGTACCACACACTGCTACTATGCCCAAATTATTGTCCAGGCAAGATACAGCTAAAAATTACGTAGTTATTTGAACGCTGGTGGAGCTTTGTATAGATGGCCTAATAGAATGAGTACCACACACTGCTACTATGCCCAAAATTATTGTCCAGGCAAGATGCAGCTAAAAATTCGTAGTAATTGAACGCTGGTGGAGCTTAGTATAGATGGCCTAATAGAATGAGTACCACACACTGCTACTATGCCCCAAATTATTTTACAGGCAAGATGCAGCTAAAAATTCTTAGTATTTGAAGCGGTGGAGCTTAGTATAGATGGCCTAATAGAATGAGACCACACACTGCTACTATGCCCAAATTATTTTACAGGCAAGAATGCAGCTAAAAATTTGAGTATTGAACGCTGGTGGGCTTAGTATAGATGGCCTAATAGAATGAGTACCACACATGATACTATGCCCAAAATTATTGTCGAGGCAAGATGCAGCTAAAAATTTGTAGTAATTTAATGCTGGTGGAGCTTAGTATAGATGGCTAATAGAATGTGTACTACACACTGCTACTATACCCAAAATTATTGTCCAGGCAAGATGCAGCTAAAAATTCGTAGTAATTTAAATGCTGGTGGAGCTTAGTATAGATGGCCTAATAGAATGAGTACCACACACTGCTACTATGCCCACAATTATTGTCCAGGCAAGATGCAGCTAAAAATTCTTAGTAATTTGAACGCTGGTGGAGCTTAGTATAGATGGCCTAACATAATGAGTGCCACACCTGCTCTATGCCCAATATTATTGTCCAGGCAAGATGCAGCTAAAAATTCGTAGTTATTTGAACGCTGGTGGAGCTTTGTATAGATGGCCTAATAGAATGAGTACCACACACTGCTACTATGCCCAAAATTATTGTCCAG
>JARQOD010005931.1:0-45523 GCA_033576555.1 Oophaga sylvatica
ACACACAGCAGGGGAACAGCAGGCGTTACTAACCCACAAAACACATCAGCGATTGTTTTCATCTGTGCATCTAACACTTCTGAGCAGCAACTGGCGCTGTTGAAGCCCAGGGTCAAGGAGGGTGTAGGCAAGGCCTAGTATGAGACGTTTGAAGTTGAAGTTGTAGTTAGCAGCAGTAATTTTTGCCAGACACACAGCAGGGGAACAGCAGGCGTTACTGAACCCCACAAACACATCAGCGATTGTTTTCATCTGTGCATCTAACACTTCTGAGCAGCAACTGGCGCTGTTGAAGCCCAGGGTCAAGGAGGGTGTAGGCAGAGGCCTAGTATGAGACGTTTGAAGTTGAAGTTGTAGTTAGCAGCAGTAATTTTTGCCAGACACACAGCAGGGGAACAGCAGGCGTTACTGAACCCCACAAACACATCAGCGATTGTTTTCATCTGTGCTTCTAACACTTCTGAGCAGCAACTGGCGCTGTTGAAGCCCAGGGTCAAGGAGGGTGTAGGCAGAGGCCTAGTATGAGACGTTTGAAGTTGAAGTTGTAGTTAGCAGCAGTTAATTTTTGCCAGACACACAGCAGGGGAACAGCAGGCGTTACTGAACCCCACAAACACATCAGCGATTGTTTTCATCTGTGCATCTAACACTTCTGAGCAGCAACTGGCGCTGTTGAAGCCAGGGTCAAGGAGGGTGTAGGCACAAAATATTGAGTTATTGCCTTGTTACGTGGCCATTGCAAATGTATGTACTTCAAACAAGAATAAATGAAGTTTTACTACGACAATAAAATGATGAATTTCAATTACAAGAATAGAAAAATATTTATACTTGACAGTCCTCTGTGGTTGATAACGTTTAATGGCTAACTGAAAATATGGTAACAAATTCAAAGCTTTCGAGACTACTCAGGTGTCTTCATCAGGCTAAGAGTAAAGCCAAAAATGAAGAATCACATATTTCTACACACAAACACAGGTAGAAAAAGTGAGGGAGGACAAGTGAGGGGAGACCGGCAACAAAAAGGAGAACAAGGATGAATTATCAGCGCCACACAATCACAGATAAATTAATGAATTTACCTGTGGCAAAAGACTTTTGTATGCCCGGTCATAGCATCATGGATATGGAATTACTGGTATTAAAATATAACTTCAAATATGAGAAACGTACAAAGGTTTCAGAATATAAGCTCATCATGACCTTTGACACTGTTAGTGATGGAATGAATAGATCACATGGATTTATGTCATTCTATATCAATTAAGGAATCTGCGTCTATGCCCTTCCAGGGTCATGAAAACCCAAAAAAAGACGCCAATGAGAGGGCAATCAAAATTTCTATCCTTATCTAGGAACTGTTCCAATATTTATGTTCATCCCTGTGAGATAATGACAGTTCTGATACACGTCACTTACTTGTCTTACCTATTGCACTATTCCTGTGTCCTGTTGTGTATAGAAATATGTGATGCTTAATTTTTTTATTTAGTCTTTCCCTGATGAAGAGACGTGAGTAGCCTTGAAAGCTTGCAATTTGTTTCCATCTTTTCAGTTATCCATTAAAAGGTATCAACCACTGCTGACTCTGAAGTCTAAATATTTTTCTATCTACTGGCTAACACGGTACAAAGATACACATGTTTTCTAATTTCAAGAAGGAAAAATAAAGAAAATACAAATATAAACGCATATATGCACATGCCAAAAATAAATGGAACAACACAACACCCAAAAAATTGGTAACAAAATATAGTGTTGTAAATTTAAGAATAAAAGTCCATTTTTTTTTTATGAATAATGCTTAAGGAACGCTATGTTAAACCATAACATAGTGAAGACAATGGATTTTGTAATAGTCACTCATCATCATCATCGCAAATTTTATGTGACAGTCACAGACATTTCAATTATTTAAGTTCATAAAATCGTAACTTTCTATAGCATGTATGACATGTCCAGCATGGACTCATCAATGTGATTGATGACATAATAATGTACGATAAAAAATAACCATTTAAAAAAACATTAGGCATTGTTTGTCACAATTTAAGTGTGTGCCTGCAAGTGTAGGTGAAACAAAGGCTACGGATAGCAAAGGTATATTCTATGTCTGTATCAGACAGTGGACAGCCTCTGATGGGTAATGCCGATGTTATACTGTACGTCAATAAAGTCTGCAGCTGAAATCATGCATTTTTTGCTTGTAGAGTGTTGAAGAGGGTAAAAGAATGTCTGGTTGCGCAAAGCTTTATCCGTCAACACTACCTTCCTACTGTCACGCGTAGGGTAGGGTAGCGTGTGGCAATTAGCTGACTATCAAATGTGAGGTTAGGCTGCGTTATTGCGCACTAGGGACGCAAAAAAAAATACAGCAGTAATAATTTAATGTGTAATACTCCACCTATGACAAACAAAAAAATTACGTTCCCTCTTTAACAATGTACAAGACTAACAAGCCTAATGGTTGACGCTGACTTAATTGAGATACAGTATTACATCAACATTGTCCATGAGTAACTATGCACTGTGATACCTATATACCAGTATTAATTTATATCTCTTGTGGTTGTTTCAACAGCACTTGCAGGTATAACTACCTATTGTCAGTATGCATGATGCACTTTCTAGATGTAATAATTTATTATTGGACATTATTACCATGTTTAGATGCTGGCCATTTCATATATGGTGTTTGAAGTTACAGTTGGCATCAGTATGTGTATTTTATAATGTCTGTCATAAATAAAACTCGTGATGATGATGATGAGGATTTAATGATTCGTACATCCATTGACTGCATTATCTTACAGGTACAGATAAAGTTCCTTAAAAAGCATTAATTCATAAGTCTGAAATGTACTTTTATGCATTAATTTCAAAATGTGAAGAGTAGACTATGTTTTATTTTTTGTTACCATTTCTAATAGACATGTGCAGATATGCGCTGTGATGACAAATTATTATTTGTCCATATTTGTCATAAAAATTTATCATTCTAGGCGTGCAAAACTTCACAATTTCATGTTTTCAGCATAACAAGCAGGGTGACGGCTCTTCCCTATTTGGAGCATGTTGGTCATGTGTTTTTCTGTCCATGTGTCGGGAACAGGAGACTTCTTGCCGTTCACACAGCAGGGGAACAGCTGGCGTTACTGAACCCCACTAACAGTAGAGCTTGTGTTTTGTTCTGTGGACACGACACTTCTGAGCAGCAACTGGCAGTGTTTGAGGGAGTAGAGTTCAGGTGGTAGAAAGATGAACATAACAGGAGACATGGATAACGTTGCGAACCAGTTATTTAATCTGAAAACGGACAGACAAATTCTGCCGAGATCCATGCCTTGTTCATTTTCAGAAAAGTAAGCCGGTCTACATTATCGGAGGATAGTCGCATGCGACGGTCTGTTAGTACACCACCTGCAGCACTAAAGACGCGCTCCGATAATACACTGGCAGCAGGGCAAGCCAGCACCTCCAATGCATACTGGCTAAGCTCTGGCCATGTATCCAGCTTAGAGACCCAAAACTTGAATGGGGAAGAGCCATCTGGGAGTACACTGAGAGGCAAAGCCAAGTAGTCTGTCACCATCTGACGGATACGTTGCCTCCCGCTGACTGGAGCCCTCTCGGATGGTGTAGACATTTGTGGCGCTGCCACAAAACTTTGCCACATTTTTAACATACTGGTCTTTCCCTGTGCAGAGGCACTGCGTGTGCTCCCTCTTGTTGCAGAGCTCTCTACACTGCCTCGACGCACAGAGCTGCTTTGTAAAGCAGTAGCAGCAGCAGTGCTCTCGGCAGTAAGGTAGAACATTAGGGATTGCACCAGTGTGTCTTGGTACTCCCGTATTTTACGCTCCCGGTTCAATGGTGTGATGAGGCTTTTGACGTTGTCCCGGTAGCGAGGGTCTAGGAGGGTGTACACCCAATAATCAGACGTCGTGAGAATGTGGGCGATGCGGCGGTCGTTTCTTAGGCACTGCAGCATGAAATCAACCATGTGCTGCAGACTCCCAACTGGCAAAGAAACGCTGTCCTCTGCAAGAGGCGTTATCTCTGCCTGCTCTGCATCACCCCACCCTCGCTCTACATACTGACTAGAGCGTTGTGTACCTCCCTCTGGAGCGATGTCTTCCTCCTCCATTGACTCCTCCTCCTCATCCTCCTCACAAAGTGAGCCCTGCCCAGCCTTTTGTGAGGAACCACGTTGCGCTGACTTTCCAGAAGGTGATGGAATTTGTGACTCCTCATCCTCCACCTCTTCCAAAACCTCATCCCTTATTGCTTGCAGTGTTTTTTGAAGCAGGCAGATAAGGGGGACAGTCAGGCTGACTAGTGCATCATCTGCACTCGCCATCCGCGTTGACTCATCAAACGCACGCAAAACGTGGCACATGTCCTTCATAGTGGCCCACTCATTAATGGTGAAGTGTGGACGGCGCAAATTGCGTGTTGATTGCGCCTGATGCAGCTGATACTCCATAACTGCTGGCTGCTGCTCACACAACCGCTCCAACATATGTAACGTTGAATTCCACCTGGTGGATACGTCACATATGATGCGATGTTCAGGAAGGCGCAATCTGCGTTGCAGAGCTGCAATGCGCGATCTGGCCATGCTGGAACGTCGCAAGTGAGCGCACTCTAGGCGGACCTTGTGCAGCAGTGCATCAAGATCCGGATAGTCCCTCAAAAAACTCTGCACGACCAAGTTGAGCACATGTGCCAGACATGGTATGTGAGTGAGGTTGCCAAGGCCCAGAGCTGCCACCAGATTTCGGCCATTGTCACACACTACCAAGCCTGGCTGGAGATTCACTGGCAAAAACCACACGTCGCTCTCCTGCTTGATGGCATTCCAGACCTCCTGCGCTGTGTGGCTTCGATTCCCCATGGGAATTAATTTGAGAACGGCCTGTTGCCGTTTGGCCACGGCTGTGCTCATATCGGTCGCATCAGGTAAGCGTCCACGGGTCCATGTGGAGGTAGACCGTGACGGCTCCTGCAGCGATGATTCTGAGGAACTGGAGTAGGAGGAGGAGTCAATGTGGACAGACTTGATTCCGGCAATCCTTGGAGTTGGCAGAACACGTACAGCGCCACTCGCAAGATCTGTACCCGGCTCCACAACATTCACCCAATGGGCAGTGAGTGAAAGGTATCGTCCCTGGCCATGGGTACTGGTCCACGCATCGGTGGTCAGGTGGACCTTGCTACTGACGGCGTTTAGTAGCGCATGTTTAATTTTTGCCTCAACATGCTTTTGCAGACCAGGGACGGCTTGCCTGCTGAAATAAAATCGGCTGGGCACATTGTATTGTGGGACTGCCAATGCCATTAATTCACGGAAACTGTCAGTCTCCACCAGCCTGAATGACAGCATTTCAAGGGACAGGAGTTTTGCAATGCCAGCATTCAGAGCCTGTGCTCGTGGATGGTTTGCCGAGTATGGCCGTCTTTTATCCCATGCCTGTGCTACCGATGGCTGTTTTGTGGCCTGGATCTGTGAGGATGACAGGGAACTTGCAGCTGTGGGTGGAATAACACTGTGTCTCTGGACAACAGTGACAGAGGTTCTTCCATGGCGATCCTTTGAGGAAGCCGAACCAGCTGTGTGTGAACTGGAGGAAGAGGCTCCAACACGAGCTGAAGATGTAGGTGCTGCTGTAGGTTGGCCTACATCTCCAGTGTGTCTTTGTAACTCAACAAAGTGCTTTGACCGCACATGTTTCCACATATTTGTTGTATTAAGGTTACTGACACTTTTACCTCTTTTAATTTTTTGATTACACAGCTTGCATTTGACATAGCAAATATCATCTGCAACTGTATCAAAAAAGGACCACGCAGAGCAAGTCCTGGGAGCGCCCGGTTTGGCTGTTGGAAGAGAACTGCTCCGAACGGGTGCCAAACTGGAGGCTACAGGCAAGCGAGTCTGCAGCCTACCTCTCCCTACTGTTTGGACCGTTGGGGCAATCTCTTCCTCAGAGCTGCTCCCACCACCTTCCTGTTCCTCACGCCATGTTGGGTCTTGGACCTCATCATCTCCACCACTACCCTCTTCCAACACCTGCTGTTGTTGGGTGGTCTGGCCAGCACCATGCTCAACAGAAACTGGCAACTGAGTCTCATCATCATCAGATGCGTTCTGCGGTGTGCTGACCATCGGCACTGGCTCACCCGCCTCTTCAGATTCAGAGAGACACAGCTGTTGCGCATCACTGCATACTGCCTCTTCTTCACATTCCAGAATGCTGCTTGGCTGGGCCCCTGTTTCCAAGCCAACAGATTCTGAGAACAGAAGCAGAGACTCAGCTGGCTCCTGTACAGAGCTCTCTGACTGCCTGGGCAATTTGGCAGGCGGTGAAGAGACTGATGGTTGTTCAACAGTGCTGTGGTCCTGAGAGGAGGTGGAAGCTATTGAAGTCGATGCATTGGCTGCCATCCAACCAACAACGGCTTCAATTTGTTCTTCACGCAGCAGGGGGGTACGCTGAGCTCCTACAAAAGTGCGCATAAAGGAACGCTCACTGGGAAAACTGGTGGATGCTGTGTCACTGGGTGCGGCAGCAGCCACAGAATCCGCACGTCCTCTCCCTGCTGCAAATCCACGGCCTCGACCACGACCACGTGCCTTACTCACTGACTTCTTCATCTTGGTAGATTGATAAAGAAAGTCAGAAAAGTTATAAGGCCTAAGTGTGGTTATTCCTCACAGACTACAGTGAACCCTGCAGACAACTGTTCAGTATCTGTGAAAGGCCCCTTTGTGTACTTCTATAGTGTTTGCAACCAATGTATTGTATACGGATGGAAGCGCGTCACACTAATAGATTAGTTTTTTTTCCACTAAAATGGAGCAGCACCAATTAGAGAAAAATGTGAAGGATGAGGCAGTGACACACGCTCAGCAGACTACAACCGGCAGTGGTTGAAGAACAAACTGGAGCGTAATCTGCACTCACAAAATGAAAAGCTCACAGACTACAGTGAACACTGAAACACAACTGTTCAGTAGCTGTTAAAGGCCCCTTTGTGTACTTCTATAGTGTTTGCAACCAATGTATTGATACGGATGGAAGCGCGTCACACTAATAGATTAGATTTTTTTCCACTAAAATGGAGCAGCACCAATTAGAGAAAAATGTGAAGGATGAGGCAGTGACACACGCTCAGCAGACTACAACCGGCAGTGGTTGAAGAACAAACTGGAGCGTAATCTGCACTCACAAAATGAAAAGCTCACAGACTACAGTGAACACTGAAACACAACTGTTCAGTAGCTGTTAAAGGCCCCTTTGTGTACTTCTATAGTGTTTGCAACCAATGTATTGTATACGGATGGAAGCGCGTCACACTAATAGATTAGATTTTTTTCCACTATAATGGAGCAGCACCAATTAGAGAAAAATGTGAAGGATGAGGCAGTGACACACGCTCAGCAGACTACAACCGGCAGTGGTTGAAGAACAAACTGGAGCGTAATCTGCACTCACAAAATGAAAAGCTCACAGACTACAGTGAACACTGAAACACAACTGTTCAGTAGCTGTTAAAGGCCCCTTTGTGTACTTCTATAGTGTTTGCAACCAATGTATTGTATACGGATGGAAGCGCGTCACACTAATAGATTAGATTTTTTTCCACTAAAATTGAGCAGCACCAATTAGAGAAAAATGTGAAGCATGAGGCAGTGACACACGCTCAGCAGACTACAACCGGCAGTGGTTGAAGAACAAACTGGAGCGTAATCTGCACTCACAAAATGAAAAGCTCACAGACTACAGTGAACACTGAAACACAACTGTTCAGTAGCTGTTAAAGGCCCCTTTGTGTACTTCTATAGTGTTTGCAACCAATGTATTGGATACGGATGGAAGCGCGTCACACTAATAGATTAGATTTTTTTCCACTAAAATGGAGCAGCACCAATTAGAGAAAAATGTGAAGGATGAGGCAGTGACACACGCTCAGCAGACTACAACCGGCAGTGGTTGAAGAACAAACTGGAGCGTAATCTGCACTCACAAAATGAAAAGCTCACAGACTACAGTGAACACTGAAACACAACTGTTCAGTAGCTGTTAAAGGCCCCTTTGTGTACTTCTATAGTGTTTGCAACCAATGTATTGTATACGGATGGAAGCGCGTCACACTAATAGATTAGATTTTTTTCCACTAAAATGGAGCAGCACCAATTAGAGAAAAATGTGAAGGATGAGGCAGTGACACACGCTCAGCAGACTACAACCGGCAGTGGTTGAAGAACTAACTGGAGCGTAATCTGCACTCACAAAATTAAAAGCTCACAGACTACAGTAAACCCTGCAGACAACTGTTCAGTAGCTGTGAAAGGCTCCTTTCTGTACTTCTATAGTGTTTGCAACCAATGTATTGTATACGGATGGAAGCACGTCACACTAATAGATTTGATTTTTTTCTAATATAATGGAGCTGCACCAATTCCACAAAATAAAATAAAAAAAAAAAGAGTCAGTGACACGTGCAGATGCCTACAAACAGCGGTGGATGCAGAGCAAACTGCAGCGTCACCTGCACTGTCACACACACACCTTGCACAGAGCTGTTAAAACAACACGGGCAAAATGAAGCTTTACACAGCGGTTGGTAAACTAGCCTGCCTCAAGCACAGTAGTACACAAAATCGCAATATCTAACTGTCCCTCAGAGTGAGCAGAGTAGCGTTCTGTCCCTAACTGAGTTCACAGCACAGTGACGCTAAAATGGCTGCGGCGCCTTTTATAGTGCATTCTGACATCATTTCAGCAGCCAATCACAGCCATGCCATTAGTTAAGATGACCGCAGCATTACAGGATGTGCCCACACTTCATAAGATTCATCATTGGCTGACTAACATCACATTGCCTCTCAAAGAATTATGGGAACTTCCGATTCCGGTATACGATATTGAAAAAGTATCGGAATTAAGTATCGGAATTCCGATAACGCGAATATCGGCCGATACCCGATACTTGCGGTATCGGAATGCTCAACACTAACAGACACACTATCTGAATCGGTAGGTTCAGCCGTTTTTAGACTTTGGCCTTTCTCAGGAAGATACCCTTAGCCATGATCACTTGGATTTTCTGAGTAAACAAATTGGATCAGTTGCAAGAACTGATCCAGTTTTCTATGGGAGTACAGTGTCATGTCAGAGATGGTATGCAGTGCAGACGAATGCCCACTTTGTTTCATTGTGTTACACTTCACTGCTGCTTACAGAGCTCGTATTTCTGACACTAAACTGGTTAACATCTTCTTGCCTACTTCACTTAACTTTCTACAATGTTGCTCTTTCCTCAGCCACTTCATAGTCACACCAGAAACACATCTCCTGGCTGCCCACTCTGTTTTGTAGTGCTAAGCAGTAATACTGATGTTCTGAAATGTACTCTCATGTTTTTGTACTTTTGTACCCTCAATAAATAGCTCTCAATATAAGGTCCATTTTTGAAAAGCCATAACGTCTTTAAGTTCAGCACAGTTATTTTTACTACCAGAGAAAAAGGGGTAATTTATGGACAAGTTGATATAAAACCTTTGTAATTACTTAACCATTTTGTGATTAAAAAACCAATTGTGGACCTCAAAAACGGGATATTTTTTCACTTCTATTGAAGAGGAAATTACATCTTCAAGTTCAAAACAGTATGGTACATGTGTTTTGTCTCCCTAATTAAAGGGATAATTTTTGGACATTTAAATAAGAAAGCTATCACTTCTTCATTTAGCAAAGTGGAAATCTCTTTCCACTCAAGCAACAGGGATAAAACTGTTGTAACCAACTGTGTGAAAATGCCATTGCTTTTTCGATTTGCACCAACTGCCTATAGACATGAGCATGCATGCATTTACACCCCCAAAATGAATCATTTTAATTTAATTTAGGCAAATTAAAAAGTCTGATACTGCAGTATGTTGATAAATATGCAGTTCGTTACTTCTAGTAACAATCCGTTTAACTCTAGCTGAATAGTTTTAAGTCATATGTACATTAAAAAGGCTGTGTTTGCATTAAAGATATTAAAGCATATTCAAGTGACTCTAATGGGAAATCACAATGTGCAACAAGTATTTTACAAGCAATGAGATGGATTTTAATCATGTAATTCATGCAAATTTATACTGTGCAAATTAATTGTTTGGGAAAAATTGGCAAAGTTGTCAAATTCTAATTTCAAAAGATTTACTCATCTTCAAGTTTTATATACTGGCATTTTAGAACACCAAAAATGTTTCATTTTTTATCTTTTATTATTAAACTTGGAAAAGGTAGGTGATTCAAACTTTGTATTTTTGCATTTTTTTTTTTACTTTTTTATTTTTACTTAGTCCCCTAAGAACTTGATTTTGTGAAAAGTCTTGTTAGTTCTATGTACTGCAACATGACAGTATTGCAGTACATAGTGTAAGTTATGGTCTTCAATTAATTCTACTCTATGACTGGGCTTTAAAAGAGTACCAAGAAGGCAGGATCTTGCATTTGCATTGTTGAAGAGGTGGGATGAGTGAATAAAATGGTGCACCCCAAATGTCATATGACATTTGACATTTGCCTTGGGCAGCTAAGGGAAAAATCAACCCCATCAAGATCGAATATATAGGCATGTAGGTCTTCCAAATTTAAATCAATCTGCAGCTTTATATCTTCTGTCTGTTGCTGTAATCCCAAGAAATTAAAATTTAAACTCATGTGAAAGTGAGTCATTAAGAGCTCTAAGTACCACAAAGCACTTGCCGAACCTCTGCTTCAAAGGTTGTTTCCACAGAGCCCCAGCCTCTTTAGTTTGATGGCTAGCCGATGTTTAATTTCATTACATGGCTCCCGATATCACACAGCTAGTGTGCTTCTAATCAAGCTAAAGAGGCTTATGCTGAGTGGAAAAACAACTTGGAAGTCAGAAGCTGGGGAAATACATTTTGTAAAATGAAAAAAAAAATACCATTAACACATTTTTTAAAGCATTCTTACTTTGCAACATTTTTTCTAAGCTGCCAAAAACTTTTGCAGAAGATAAAAATGCATTTAAATTCCTTATAATGGTCCTATAGTGGTATTAAAAGTACATATTTATCACTCTGCATGTTATAAAACCACAAACATTGCCAGATTATTTTCTATTAACAGCAATATTATAGCGAAGAGAGGCTAGGTGTATCATTTTCGGAAAGATTGTGTAGTCACTAGTGCTGAGCGATACGATACCGCAAGTATCGGGTATCGGCCGATATTAGCTGTATCGGACTTTCGATATTGATTTTCGATATTTCCCATATATCGTATACCGGAATAGGAATTGTCACTGTCACTGTGAGTGTCCGTCGGTCGGGTCTGTCAGGAGTCAGCGGCACTTACCTGGCAGAAGATCTCCTGTTGTCACGGCCTGGACTGGTTGATGGCCGCCATCGTCTTTCCCCGGCGGTCACATGCAGTTTCTCGCGATAACTGCAGTGACTGCTGGGTAATCCCGGCCGTAAAGCAGTCAGTCCGATGACGTCACCGCCGGGGAAGCAGGTAATCAGTTGTGCTGCGCCGGGATGACAGCCTCTGCCTGTCATTCTGATGTAGCAGAGCTGGATCGTCGTGGGACAGTCGTTACTATGGACTGCGTCGGACAGGTGGTATACTGTTGGTTTGTTTTTTTTCCTTTTTTTACAGGAGATCGATGGCGTCGCAGGAATGAGAGTATAATAAAAGAAATGAAAACTGTGTTGTCTCTTTTATTTCATTAAAAGACTTTTTTCTTGCTTTGTCTTTTTTTTATACATTTAAAAACTTTGGGATTAATAATGGATCGGTGTCTTATTGACGCCACTCCATTATTAACCGGGCTTATTGTCACCGTGCAATCAATGGTGACATTAACCCCTTATTACCCCACTTGCCACCGCTACAGGGCAGTGGGAAGAGCCGGGTAAAGTGCCACAATTGGCACATCTTTTGATGCGCCAAATGTGGGGCTGCTGTAGCCTGGTATTATCAGGCTGTTGAGGGCCAAAATCCATGGGCCTTGACAGTCTTTTAATACCAGGCCGCAGCAGTCTGCATTTTACTTGGCTGGTTAACAAAAATAGGGGGACCCCTACGCCGTTTTTTTTTTCGAGGGGATCCCCTATTTTTGTTAACCAGCCAAGCTAAGCAGACTGCTGTGGCCTGGTATTATCAGGCTGGCAAGGTCCATGGATATTGGCTCATTACCAGCCTGAAAAACCAGGCCTCAGCAGTCTGCTTCATCTGGCTGGTTAACAAAAATAGGGTGGACCCCACGCCAATTTTTTTTCGAGGGGATCCCCTATTTTTGTTAACCAGCAAAGATAAGCAGACTGCTGTGGCCTGGTATTATCAGGCTGGCAAGCAGGGTCGGACTGAGGCACCGGGACACCGGAGAAACCTAGGTGGGCCCCAGCTCCTGCGTGGTGGTCCCTGATTTGAAAGGATAGGTCGCGGGGCAGAGGGGGCGGTGGCCCCGGGGCCCGCGCTCTGAGGGGGCCCACCCGGAGCTACGATACAGTTACATTCTGCGGCAGAGCAGGGAGAATCGTTCTCCCTGCTCTGCCGCCCGGAAGCTATGGGGCCTGAACAGGCGTTGGGGGGGCCCGGTGCCAGCAGTGGGCCCCCCACCCGTCATCGGAGGGTCAGCTGTATCGGCATCCAGCCGATAAAGCTGACCGCATAGAGAGAGAAGGAGCGAGCGCTCCTTCTCTCCCATAATCCTCCTCTCAGCGTATGACAGCGGGCGCAATAACATCACCTGCCGGCGCCCGCTGTCAGACGCTGAGAGGGAGAACAGTGAGCAGCACAGGAGCCGGGAGGTGAGTATTTTTTTTATTTTTTTTTAATGGGGGTGCAGTCGAGTCCTGGCTGGAGAAGTCGTCATGTCGGTGTGGGCCAGATGGAAAAGACATGAAAAGTGAACAATTCCATTAGAAAGAACATCAGCGGTAAGTCATTATCTGTACCTGTGCTGTAATCTATATGTTCTGTAGGACTGGTATTATTTAACACAGACCATATGGCGGTAATATCAATATTGGTCTTTTTATATATAGATTATTTTGGCCAACAGCAAGTCATTTGCTGAGGTTCTCTGATGATGGGCCCACTCAGAAGTTTTGCCCCCACTAAACCAAAACCCTAGCTACGCCTATGGCTCTCTAGTCTTTCTTTCTCGCTCTCTGTTCTTTCCTTCTCGCTCTCTGTTCTTTTTTCTCTCTGTTCTTTCTTTCTCTCTTTCTTTCTTTCCCTCTTTCTTTCTCTGTTTGTTCTTTCTCTCTCGCTGCTCTTTCTTTCTTTTCCTCAGTACCAGCCACTGTGCCCTCATTACCAGTCAGTGTGATCTGCAGTGCTAAATGGTTACGCTTGGGGCGAGGATATGGGTGTGATTAGCTGTGAAATGGGTGTTGTCTTGGCGTGGCCTAAAATTTTCAGCGGCGCGCAACACGCGCCGCAGCCTTTAATCCTCTTTCCTGTCTTCCAAATTTGGGAGGTATGCTGTATGACCTCCCTACAACTTCTGGCCATGCTCCTGATGAGCGCGACGGATGGTCTCGTGAGGGATCTCCTCCCACACCTGGACTAAAGCATCCACCAACTCCTGGACAGTCTGTGGTGCAACGTGGCATGGCCTAAAATTTTCTGCAGCATGCACAGCGTGCCACAGCCTTTGTCCCTCTTTCCCTTATTCAAAGGTTGGGAAGTATGATGTTGGGCCGCAAGAATATATTTTCTCTGGTGGGCCCAAGGTACTCCAGTCCGACGCTGCTGGCAAGGTCCATGTATGTTCGCTCCTTAACAGCCTTAAATACCATGCCTCAGCAGCAGGGCGTACATATAAATCATGGGGCCCCATAGCAAAAGTCTGAATGTTCCCCACCCCCCCAAAAAAAAAACCCAGAGGCATTGTAAATGTAAAGTGCCAGCACAGTGAGGGAAGTTGAGTCGCACAGAGACAGGGGTTTTGGGGGTACTCGGCACCAATCACGTCGACTTCTATGGGGGATGTCACGAGTAGCACAGCTCGGTCCGTGACCTGGGCGATCACTGGAATGTGGGATATTTCCAGGGGATGATAGAATGTTCGTGTAGTTTGTCGTGACGCCACCTGTAGTACCTGGTCAGGGTGTCCAGCGCTGCTGTGCAGGTCCTCTGGAAGGGATGGTGTAGTGCAGGTAGGTGATAAGTCTTCTACAGGTAACATGCTATCCTTCCAGGGCAGATAGATGTGAGATAGAGCAATGGTGCAGAGTGATGTAGCAGAGTGGACTATGCGACGTAGTAAGAAAGCAGGAAACACTTCAAGTTAAACGTTGCATAATAAAATTTTTAATAATAACTTTACAAAAGTGCAAATAGCATTACTGCCGAAGTTCGTTGAGACTTCTTAGGACTACCCCCACCGGGGTAACTTCACAGTGTCCTTTACTTGTGCTTGTGGAGGACCCGCTCCAAACCTCCAACTGTGGTCTTGGGTGGGCTGCAAGACTTTCCTTGAGCAGACCTCACTTTCGGCCACACCAAACGGGTTTTTTAGTTTCTGAGGTAGTTGAAAATAGTGCACAGTTAAGTTTTTTGTAAAACCAAGATGGAGCACCGAAGTGCCAACTATTTACAGAAAAGTTTGTGAGCCAGTACAGTTCATGGCTTCAAAGTTCAACATTTTGATTACATTGAAACACCATTACCCAACCTGGGTATATAAAGGCAACAATAAACTTGTTCTTCTGAACATTCACCCGTCCGGGTACATCAAACCATTACCCAACCTGGGTATATTAAGGCAACAATAAACTTCTTTTTATGAACATTCACCCGTCCGGGTACATCAATAATTTAACTATTTACATACAGAGACCCTGTCCGGGTTATTTAGACTTCTTTGGCTGGCCTCTTACAGGTACCACCTGGTACTCTTCTGGAGCTTGCCAAACATCCGTGACAGGAGGGTCCACCCAGACCTGATGACGTCGTGTGGCCTGTACAGTTACGTCGTGACCCGCTATCTGGGTCTGTGTGGCCACCTCTTTCGTCTCCCTCCGGGTCTGGAACCCTATGTCCCGGACTGAACGAACCCCAGGGGGCCTAACAGGCGCCGGGTACGGGCCAGCTATCATTATCATGTCCATAGCTGGGGCTGCTGAGGAGACCACTGAGGGAGGCTGGGGAGATTTACGGCGTGGGGTGGGCACTTGTGCAGAGGCCTGGTTGGGGGAGGCTGAAGGCTCGGAGGGTCTGTCAGTTTCCTGACACTCTGGGGAGTAGGGGTCGCACCTGGTAACATTTAGGGCGTACCATCCATTGTAACCCCAGTGTCGGGTGTAAGTCACCAAGTCTCCTGCCAACAGGTCCCTCCCCGGGTGTCCTTCTGGGAGGTGAGCCTCCACGTCCCGCCGGGTTACAAAGACTTCTAAATAAAGTCCAGGCTCCTGGATGAAGCCCAACCACCTTTTAACTTAAAGTTCCGTACTGCACCCTTACGCCGCGGCTCCCTCAGCGTACTTTTATCCTTTCTCATACGTGCCTTCTCTGCCAGGTCCTTGTCCAGGTGACGTTGCCGAAGCTTTTGGGATTCTCGCTGCTCCCTTTGTCGCTCTGCTTCCCGCTCCCGACGTCTCCACTCTTCCTCCTGACGCCGGTTGTAATACTCCTCCACCAGCAGCTCCATGTCTCCACCATCAAACGCCAGCTTACGATGTCCGGTTTGCGGCAGCTCTCCTGGCGCCCGCCAGTCCTGGCGGCGCTCACCTGTGGGGAAGCAGCCGGCTCTGGAACAGATGACGGTCGGGGCTCCGGTACAGGCAGGTAGAGCTCTGGTGCCTGCGCGGCCTCCTCCATGAGGACGGGTGTCGCTTCTTCTGCCTCAGCGACGGGGGCAGACAGCGGGATCTGGGGTGCTGGTGCGGCGTTTTCTGCAGGAACGGTGCCTCCACTGTGATACTGGCAACCGGTTCAGATTGCAAGGGCTGGGATGTCCGCACGGCCTCCTCTACTGGAACGGGTGCCTCCACTGAGATACTGTCAACCGGTTCAGATTGCAAGGGCTGGGATGCCCGCACGGCTCCCCTACTGAGGTCTCCACTGGTATGCAACGTTCGATGCAGGGGTGGTGCCCGACGCCTCCTACTGGAGTGCCTCATGAGATACTGGCAACCGGTTCAGATTGCAAGGGCTGGGATGCCCGCACGGCCTCCTCTACTGGAACGGGTGCCTCACCTTCCGGTACAGACACTTCAGGGGGTAAGAGGGATTGGCGCCGCTCCAAGTGTAGTTTTAGGGCCCGCCAGCTCGCTTCCATCCTGGCGACCTCCTCCCGGTGCCGGGCCAGGTCTCTCAGGGTATCCTCCGCTTCTTCCAGCGTAGGAGGGTTTCCAGGCCGGGTGCCAAACGGTGGCTCCGTGGCGATCGGGTCGCTTCCGTGGGGGGAGAGCTCTGACTCCTCCATCCCTTCCCACTTCTGCTCACGTCCGTTCGCCATCTCTGCCAAGTCACATGTGTCATTAGCATCAGGAGAGGCGCCATCTTTTGTAGGGAGGCGGGACCTTCGCGTTCGTTTCCGCCCACTGAGGAGGATGAGGAGGCGGAACTCCAGAGCTGTGGGGCACGATCTTACATTGCAGTAACATTTAGAGTGGGCGGACATCGTTTTCGCGCCACGGAGTGAGTGTACGCCCACGAGAGCACGCCCTTATTCTTCACCTGTGCCTCGTGGCGCAGATATGACTGGAAAAATGGCAAATACAGTCTATGATGATTTTTGCAATTCTCAAGCAAAAAAACAGTTCAATTAAGGCACACAGGACTCGCTTATAGCGAGCTTCTGAATCCTGTTCGTGATGCCAAAGTTGAGTCGCACAGAGCCACAGGTTTTGGGGGTACTCGGCACCAAGCCCGTTGACTTCTATGGGGGATGTGACGGGTAGCACAGCTATGTCCGTGCCCTGGTCGCTCACTGGAATGTGGGATATTTCCAGGGGATGATAGAATGTTTGTGTAGTTTGTCGTGACGCCACCTGTAGTACCTGGTCAGGGTGACCAGCGCTGCTGTGCAGGTCCTCTGGCAGGGATGGTGTAGTGCAGCTAGGTGATAAGTCTTCTACAGGTAAGACGGTATCCTTCCAGGGCAGATAGATGTGAGATAGAGCAATGGTGCAGAGTGATGTAGCAGAGTGGAGTATGCGAGGTAGTAAGAAAGCAGGAAAGGAAACAATTCTTACTACAAAAACATGCAGCATAAGGCTGCCTCAACCCCTCCCATCCAACTAGCTACACCCTGTTCTAACCAGCCTGAGCTAGACCATCCATTGGGTCCGCCTACACTCAGCTGGCATAGTGTACTGTTGAATGCAGTGGTTGGAGTCAATGGGGTGTTTCCTCCTTACCTGAGAGTAAGTTGTCACACCGCTGGGTGAGATGCAACATCTCTGTGGCGACTGGACCCTCGGGTGCTTCTGTCTTTTCACAAATGCCGGCTTTACCCGGCAATTGAATCAGAGGCTATTTTACTATGTAGAAGTGAATAAACTATAAATATATGTATATATATATATATGTCACAATGACATGTATATATATATATGTATTCTTTGTGTGTATATTTTGTGTTTACAAGGAAAGAAAGTGTTTTTTTAGTTGCGATATTTTGTTCCCATAGACTTACATGGGACTTCCGGTATCGGTATCGGGTATCGCCAATATTTTAGTGATATCGGCGATACCATTCCGATCCGATATTTTTGGATATCGGAAAGTATCGCTCAACTCTAGTAGTCACCATATATATTTCCATTTTTGATGTACAGAACAGACCAAAAGTTTGGACACACCTTCTCATTCAAAGATTTTTCTGTATTTTCATGACTGTGAAAATTGTAGAATCACAATGAAGGCATCAAAACTATGAATTAACACATGTGGAATTATACATTACACTTTACAAAAAAGTGTGAAACAACTGAAAATATGTCTTATATTCTAGGTTCTTCAAAGTAGCCACCTTTTGCTTTGATTACTGCTTTGCACGCAGAAAAGGTGAACGGATGGACTCTACATGCCTGGTTCCCACCGTGAAGCATGGAGGAGGTGGTGTGATGATGTGGGGGAGCTTTGCTGGTGACACTGTTGGGGATTTATTCAAAATTGAAGGCATACTGAACCAGCATGGCTACCACAGCATCTTGCAGCGGCATGCTATTCCATCCGGTTTGCGTTTAGTTGGACCATCATTTATTTTTCAACAGGACAATGACCCCAAACACACCTCCAGGCTGTGTAAGGGCTATTTGACCAAGAAGGAGAGTGTTGGGGTGCTATGCCAGATGACCTGGCCTCCACAGTCACCAGACCTGAACCCAATCGAGATGGTTTGGGGTGAGCTGGACTGCTCACCGCTTCAATTTTGAATAAATCCCCAACAGTGTCACCAGCAAAGCATCCCCACACCATCACACCACCTCCTCCATGCTTCACGGTGGGAACCAGGCATGTAGAGTCCATCCGTTCACCTTTTCTGCGTGCAAAGCAGTAATCAAAGAAAAAGATGGCTAATTTGAAGAACCTAGAATATAAGACATATTTTCAGTTGTTTCACACTTTTTTGTAAAGTGTAATGTATAATTCCACATGTGTTAATTCATAGTTTTGATGCCTTCAGTGTGATTCTACAATTTTCATAGTCATGAAAATACACAAAAATCTTTGAATGGGAAGGTGTGTCCAAACTTTTGGTCTGTACTGTATACTACTTTAGTGCTGCCATTTTCAATCTGCTTAAAATGACCAGTTTTGCTTGGCCAGAATGTTAAATGAATATTTTCTCTGATGGTTTCCTCTGTGTCAAACATCCCATCAGTATAGAGTCTTTTAGCAACAGAATGTAAAACAAAAAAAAATGCCTCCCCGAAGAAGCATTAAGCGAAACGCACGTTGGGGTCTCTTGTCTTCCACGTTCCTTGCAAGTCGGTTTTTGTAGATCTTTAATTTTCCTCTCCATCTTATTGATCCATTATGGGTAAAATTCTCAGATATATGCCCTTACAAATATTTATTACTTGATTTTGGGGATATCATTTGATTTTGGGAATATAATTTGTTCATAGTTCATGGCACTATTCATTTTCATATTTGACCCCCATTTTGCCTTTTGTCTTTATTATGAGGCACTATGCACTTTACTTTTAGAATCGTTCATTTGGGTTATATGAATTATCTATAGGCTATTTGATTAGGCATTCAGCAATATACATTAGTATTATTGGTCTATAATTTTTGTATTCACCATATGGATTGGTTTTATTTTTAGGCATTTAAATAGACCTTTTTTTACCTGCACTTTGCTCCCCCTTTGTATTCATTTACTCATTTTTAATAGTGTCTTAGTCATGTGATTATACCTTTGAGTAATTCTAATAAAATTATTGTGTGGTTAATATAGCTCTGGCATGCTTCTTTTTTTGGGTTTTTCTATAGTGATTTATGGATGAACTTTTTATTTGTATGCCCTCCCTTTAGGTTTATAGCAACAGAATGTGTATCTTTTAGATGAAACTCACACATAGCCCAAGGTAGTCATGCTTTTCATTTTAACGCATCAGGTTCTGAGTTGAAAGAGACCAGGAAACAATGTGTTTGTTGTATCCATTTAAGGTGAAAGGGCAGTTTGGTGCAGCTTTTTGTCTGATCATTTTTATTTTTTTCATTTCTTTGCTGTTATTATTATGATCATTTGCAATTTAATAATGATTTCTATCATTGCAGAAATATTTTGCAGAGAATAATATAATAACTGACAACCAGCATGGATTCATGAAAGGTAAGTTATGTCTACATAACATGTTGGGTTTCTTCGAGGAGGTAAGTGCAAATCTTGTTGGTAATGCCGCTGATGTGATTTATCTGAACTTTACAAATGAATTTGAAAATGTATGACAGAACAGCCTTATTTATCATTTATTTATTTGTTTTATTTCACACTTTTATTGAAGCTCCAGAAGCAGGGACTGGGGAAAACTACAGTCATGGTCAAAAGTTTTGAGAATGACACAAATATTAATTTTTACAAAGTCTACTGCTTCACTTTTTCTAATGGCAATTTGCATATACTACAGAATGTTATAAAGAGTGATCAGCTTAACAGCAATTACTTGCAAAGTCAATATTTGGCTAGAAAATGAACTTTATCCCCCAAAACACATTTCAACATCATTGCAGCCCTGCCTTAAAAGGACCAGCTAACCTCTTTTCAGTGATTGCTCCATTAACACAGGTGTGATGTGATGAGGACATGGCTGGAGATCAATCTGTCATGATTAAGTAAGAATGACACCACTGGACACTTTAAAAGGAGGCTGGTGCTTGGCATCATTGTTTCTCTTCTGTTATCCATGGTTATCTCTAAAGAAACACGTGCAGTCATCATTGCAATGCACAAAAATGGCCTAACAGGGAAGAGTATCGCAGCTAGAAAGATTGCACCTCAGTCAACAATCTATCGCATCATCAAGAACTTCAAGGAGAGAGGTTCCATTGTTGCCAAAAAGGCTCCAGGGCGCCCAAGAAAGACCAGCAAGCGCCAGGACCGTCTCTTAAAAGTGTTTCAGCTGCGGGATCGGGCTACCAGCAGTGAAGAGCTTGCTCAGGAATGGCAGCAGGCAGGTGTGAGTGCATGATATTCTGCAAAAGGTACAGGCAGTGGACTGCTGAGGACTGGGGTAAAGTTATTTTCTCTGATGAATCCCCTTTTCAATTGTTTGGGACATCAGGAAAACGCCTCATTCGGAAAAGACAAGGTGAGCGCTACCACCAGTCTTGTCTCATGCCAACTGTTAAGCATCCTGAAACCATTCATTTGTGGGGTTGCTTCTCAGCCAAGGGAATCGGCTCTCTCACAGTCTTGCCTAAAAACACAACCATGAATAAAGAATGGTACCAGAATGTCCTCCAAGAGCAGCTTCTCCCAACCCTCCAAGAGCAGTTTGGCGATCAATAATGCCTTTTCCAGCATGATGGAGCACCTTGCCATAAAGCAAAGGTGATAGCTACAGTCATGGCCAAAAGTTTTGAGAATGACACAAATATTATATTTTCACATGATCTGCTGCCCTCTGGTTTTTATGTGTGTTTGACAGATGTTTTTATCACAGACAGAAATATAATAATTGCAAACATATGAGTAACAAAAGCTTATATTGACAGAATGAGTTAATGCAGCAAGTCAATATTTGCAGTGTTGACCCTTCTTCTTCAGGACCTCTGCAATTCTCCCTGGCATGCTCTCAATCAACTTCTGGACCAAATCCTGACTGATAGCAGTCCATTCTTGCACAATCAATGCTTTCATTTTGTCAGAATTTTTAGGTTTTTGTTTGTCCACCCGTCTCTTGATGATTGATCACAAGTTCTCAATGGGATTAAGATCTGGGGAGTTTCCAGGTCATGGACCCAAAATCTCTATGTTTTGTTCCCTGAGCCATTTAGTTATCACCTTTGCTTTATGGCAAGGTGCTCCATCATGCTGGAAAAGGCATTGTTGATCGCCAAACTGCTCTTGGAGGGTTGGGAGAAGTTGCTCTTGGAGGACATTCTGGTACCATTCTTTATTCATGGCTGTGTATTTAGGCAAGACTGTGAGAGAGCCATTCCCTTGGCTGAGAAGCAACCCCACACATGAATGGTTTCAGGATGCTTAACAGTTGGCATGAGACAAGACTGGTGGTAGCGCTCACCTTGTCTTCTCAGAATGAGGCGTTTTCCTGATGTCCCAAACAATCGAAAAAGGGATTCATCAGAGAAAATAACTTTACCCCAGTCCTCAGCAGTCCACTACCTGTACCTTTTGCAGAATATCAGTCTGTCCATGATGTTTATTCTGGAGAGAAGTGGCTTCTTTGCTGCCCTCCTTGAGACCAGGCCTTGCTCCAAGAGTCTCCGCCTCACAGTGCGTGCAGATGCACTCACACCTGCCTGCTGCCATTCCTGAGCAAGCTCTGCACTGCTGATAGCCCGATCCCGCAGTTGAAACACTTTTAAGAGACGGTCCTGGCGCTTGCTGGTCTTTCTTGGGCGCACTGAAGCCTTTTTGGCAACAATGGAACCTCTCTCCTTGAAGTTCTTGATGATGCGATAGATTGTTGACTGAGGTGCAATCTTTCTAGCTGCGATACTCTTCCCTGTTAGGCCATTTTTGTGCATTGCAATGATGACTGCACGTGTTTCTTTAGAGATAACCATGGTTAACAGAAGAGAAACAATGATGCCAAGCAACAGCCTCCTTTTAAAGTGTCCAGTGGTGTCATTCTTACTTAATCATGACAGATTGATCTCCAGCCATGTCCTCATCAACACCCACACCTGTGTTAATGGAGAAATCACTAAAAAGAGGTTAGCTGGTCCTTTTAAGGCAGGGCTGCAATGATGTTGAAATGTGTTTTGGGGGAAAAAGTTCATTTTCTAGCCAAATATTGACTTTGCAAGTAATTGCTGTTAAGCTGATCACTCTTTATAACATTCTGGAGTATATGCAAATTGCCATTAGAAAAAGTGAAGCAGTAGACTTTGTAAAAATTAATATTTGTGTCATTCTCAAAACTTTTGGCCATGACTGTAAATGGCTCAGGGAACAAAACCTAGAGATTTTGGGTCCATGACCTGGAAACTCCCCAGATACCCATTGAGAACTTGTGGTCAATCATCAAGAGACGGGTGGACAAACAAAAACCTAAAAATTCTGACAAAATGAAAGCATTGATTGTGCAAGAATGGACTGCTATCAGTCAGGATTTGGTCCAGAAGTTGATTGAGAGCATGCCAGGGAGAATTGCAGAGGTCCTGAAGAAAAAGGGTCAACACTGCAAATATTGACTTGCTGCATTAACTCATTCTAACTGTCAATATAAGCTTTTGTTACTCATATGTTTGCAATTATTATATTTCTGTCTGTGATAAAAACATCTGTCAAACACACACATAAAAACCAGAGGGCAGCAGATCATGTGAAAATATAATATTTGTGTCATTCTCAAAACTTTTGGCCATGACTGTATATGCAGATAGGTAAGAAACTGGCTAAAAGACAGGGAACTAAGAGTCGTCGTAAATGGTACATTCTCTAAATGAGATATAGGCAGAAGTGAGGTAATGCAAAGTTCTGCATTTGGGTCTATTCTTTTAAATCTCTTTATTAATAGACTTGTGGATGGGATTGAGAGTAGAGATTGGCGAACCAGAACAGTAAACTTCAGAGTCTATACCGAACATCTACTTTTTGGGCACAGACACCAAACAAGTACTTCACCATTGAGTCCGTGTTAGGCTATGTGCACAGGTTGCGGATTGTTAGCGTTTTAGCCGCGGCTTTTCGCAGCGGAAACGCCGCAAAAATGCAGCAAAAACCCTTAACACAACGCAACCCATTATATTCTATGGGATTCCGCAATGCTGTGCACATGCTGCATGTTTTTCTGCGGCAGAATCGCATCGCAGAAAAGTCCGCAGCATGCTCACTCTTTTTGCAAAATCGCGGTGATTCCGCCGCCATAGGAATGCATTGAACCGCTTACTTTCCGCATGTGGCTATGCCCACTATGCGCAAACTGAGTGGTTCATGTGCAGATGGTACCCAGGGCCTGGAGGAGAGGAGACTCTCCTCCAGGCCCTGGGTACCATATCCATGTTAAAATGATAATTAAAATAAAAAATAGTGATATTCTTACCTTCCGGCGGCCCCCGCAGCTTTCCCGCCTCTCAGCGACGCTCCCGGCAACTCCCGTTCCCAGTGATGCTTTGCGAGAATCACCCCAGATGATGTAGTGGTCTCGCATGGTGCTACGTCATCTGGGGTCATTGTCGCTATGCATCCCTGGAACGGAGTTGCGGGAGCGTGCGAGAGGCGGGAAAGCTGCAGGGGGCCACCGGAAGGTGAGAATATCATGATTTTTTATTTTTTTATTATTTTTAACATTAGATCTTTTTACTATTGATGCAGCATAGGTGGCATCAATAGTAAAAAGTTGGTCACACTTGTCAAACACGATGTTTGACTAGTGTGACCAACTTCCAATCCAGGTGAAGTATAACAAGTCTTTATTCAGCCACCATAAAATACGACGTTTCGGCCATTTTCAGGCCTTTATCAAGTGATAAAAACAGTACCATAGCAAAAACCAAATATAAAAACTCACAAACTAGGCTGCCAATGATTATTTTGCAGATCAAAAAAACAAAAAATAAAAAAAACAAAAAAGTGCGTATAGTATTCAAAATGTAGTGGGTCTAAAAGGCCCTATTGAGCCCTATCATCTGACCCCTTCCTAGCAGCAGAGGTTGGCACCCTCTTGATACGCAATTGACGCCCCCGCTCAATGATGGCTAACCCTGATATCCCTATTAGGCCAGAGTCAGACTGCCGAGTTTGATGCGAGTTAGTCTTTCTATGCCGCCGCGCACTCGGGTCTGAGAGCGGGCGGCAGTGCTGGGTGTTGATGCGAGAAAGTAGTGCGACTAACTCGCATCAAACTCGGCAGTGTGACGCCGGCCTTACACCCTATATGTAGGGGCAAAAAATTAAGGTAGCCAATAATAAAGATACTCTAATTACGCACTAAAGCAGTCCAGGGATAAATAAGACAAACACCAACCACTAAATAGTATTCAAAGATAAAGTGGGGGTACAAGCAGTATACGGTAATGGTAATGGCGGTAGGGAAAGGGGACTGTAAATCCCTATTTAGACAAAAACCCTACCTACCAACGGGGCTTTTTCACCCTGATTTGTATTGGTGCCCCCGTTCCACGGCAGCTCTCCTTTAATGACCCTAATTAACTCCCAATTCCAATAATAAATACAGTCAGGAGAAAAAGGAGGTAAAGGGGATGTAGATTAAAGTTTTTCCTTTGACTGCTAATAATTAACTGAACACCCAGATGTTTACAATATTGCAGTAACAAGAGCAAACAAAGTTCAATATATGGTAAATATGTTCCCTGTAGGAGTAAAAGTCAAATGCTCCATGATTATCAATAATTTTTCAGTAAAGTTTGATGGATAGCATAGATACAATATACCAGAAATGGAAATTTATTACTCTTTGAGATCTCTATGCCATTTTAACCCCTACAGGGACAAAAATTGGATAAACTGTCTCGCCACAGGAGTCATGTCAACTCCTATCACCAAGTATCTTAATAATGCACTTGTCCTCAAACAAAGGATCAGCAAATATAAATTAAAGCAAAAGTGAACTTAGCTTAATAATAATCCGCCTCGACGCCTTTACCTCCCATGATGAAAGTTCCTCAGGAGGCACATGGTGGCTTCTGTGTTCACTCAGAACATCAGGGATGATAGGGCCTAGTTGCAGGTAACACCTGCAAAACTTTACTGTACATCCTCCTTTTTCTCCTGACTGTATTTATTATTGGAATTGGGAGTTAATTAGGGTCATTAAGGGAGAGCTGCCATTTGACAACCGACATTCCTTAAACAGACAGATTGGGGCCTATATTAGGCTGGAAAAAAGTCATGGATATTGGCCCCCACCAGCCTAAAAATAGCAGCCCTCAGCCGCCGAGAAAAGGCACATCTATTAGATGCCCCAATTCTGGTGCTTTGCCCAACTCTTCCCACTTGATCCGTAGCCGTGGCAAGTAGGTTTCATATTTGTGAGGTTCATGTCACTTTTTATTGTCTGGTGACATTAGGCCCACGGCTTAGTAATGGAGAGGTGTCTATAAGACATCTATCCCTTACTAATCCTATAGTTATATAGTAAATAAACACACAACCAGCATTGTCTTATTTGAAATAAAAACAAAATACAGTTTCATTTTTTGAGATTTTCCCTGTGGTATCTCATTAGTAACAGAAGAATATATATTTTACTGTGGATGAGGCCTTAGTAACAAAGAATATATGCTCCAAACAATTTCCAAGTGTGGTCTCCCCTACTATGTCACGTTAGTAACAGAAAAAGCTTTTTTTAGTATGTATGAGGCTTGTGTAATATAGCAGATATGCTCCAAACAATTTCGAAGTGCGATGTCCCCTACCGTGTCACGTTAGTTAGAGAAGAAAGTATTTTTAGTGTGGATGAGGCCTTTATAACATAGAAGATATGCTCCAAGCAGTTTCAAAGTGAAATCTGCCCTTCTGTATCACATTAGTAAAAGAAGAAAGAATTGTTTCATTTTGGATGAGGCCTGTATAACAAAGAATATATGCTCCAAACAATTTCAAAGTGAGTTCTCCCCTACTGTATCATGCTATTAACAGACAAGAAGTATCTTTCGTGTGGCTGAGGCCTGTATAACATAGAAGAAATGCTCTGAACAATTTTAAACTGAGGGGCTATAACTCATTTAGCTGCAGATTTTTTTTTTTACTGTCCAACAGATTAATTTCACCGCCACTAAATGGCAAGGTGAGATATTGCGCTGTATCACGTTTCTAACAGAAAAAAGTTATTTTACTCTGCAACAGCTCTGCACACAGATGAATTTCACTGCCGCTAAATGACAAGATGGGATATAGCATACTGTATCACGTTTAGCAACAGAAAAAAATAGTTTTTTTACTCTGCAACAGCTCTGCACAAAAATGAATTACAGCACCACAAAATGAGAAGGTGGTATATGGCGTGCTGTATCATGTTTTTAACAGAAATATTTTTTTTTACTCTGCAACAGGTCTGCACAAAGATGAATTTCACAGCTACTAAATGACAAGCTGAGATATGGCATGCTGAACTACATTAGCAATTGAAAAAAATATATTTTTTTTAACTTTGCAACAGCTCAGCACACATGAATTTCACCACCACTAAATGACAAGCTGGGATTTGGCGTATTGTACCATGTTTACAATTGAACATTTTTTTGTTTTACTTTGCAGCAGGTCTGCACAAACATGAATTTCACCGCCACAAAATGAGAAGGTGAAATATGGCATGCTGTATCACGTTTGAAACAGAAAAATATTTTTTTTACTCTGCAACAGCTCCACACACAAATTAAGTTCTAAAGCATTAAATGACAAGGTGACATATGCCTTGCTGAATCATGTTTAGCAGCTGAATAAAATAGATTTTGAAAGGTATACTTGTGCATGGAGCACAATAGAAGTAATGCACAAACACTTCTATGAAATCTGCCCTACTGTCTTTGTCTGTGGACCTCATTAATGTCACAAGCAGAAAAAAAAATCTGCTGGAAAGTTGATTGCACAGTCACACAGGAAACTCGCTATCTAAAGTATTTGACTAAGAAACAACCACCTAACTAGCTAAAATCTATCAGCACCCAGGAACTGCGTTAGAGCAGCCTCTCTGCGCTGTTGTAGTGACAAAATGGCACTAAAACAAGAGAGGGGCATGTGGTTTTAGCAGCCAATGGCACAAGCCATTGTGTCTGGACATTTTGGATGTTTCCTGTGCCCTGATTGGCTAGCCACAATGTACAAAAATAAAGTTAGAAAAAAAATTTGACAAGCATGCCACTTCTTTGAGCTCTCCCTACTTCCTCCCCTCATGAAATACGTGACCCCAGCTCAACATACACCACCACTATCCTAGCCAAAGTGCTAAAAATACTTTAGTCGCAATGCAAATATTTTCCTGCACATTTACTGAATGTTACAGATTTTTCCCGATTTTAAGAGAATTTGCTAGTGTTTCTGATCACTAATCCGAATTTGCCATCTTTGTGCCAAATTTATGTTTGGCAATCATTTTCTGAACATATTCGCTCATCTCTACTCAGAATTCAGAGGTAAGGACTTGATCAAATGTGTTAAATTAGTGACTGGAATATCATCAAATACCATCCAACATCTTCAAAGATAATCTTACCAAGGAAATGGGACAGACCTTGCAGGTAATCATTAAAACAGATTTAGAAAAAGCTATGTGTTGGTGCAATCCACCTTTATTTATGAAGAGGAGGCTCTTTGACTGTGATTTCTTATGTTTATTTATTTGCCAGTTGGTTAAAACTATTGAATATTTTATCAGTTTTTATATTGTCATTTTATCTATATTCATGCTGATTTAATAAAAAATATTCCTTTTTGATTATGTATGCACTTTTGTTACACAAAAATCACACATAATCTGAGGTAGCTATGCTTTTCATCATTAAAGAACCAAGTTCTGAGTTGATAGAGATCAGGTAACAATGTGACCATTTTGTCTCACATAATATGAAAGGGAAGCTTGGTGCAGTTGGTAAGGCTTGCCTGAGCCTCATTGCATCAGAGGCATTTTGTGTTATTTCATATGCTGTATGAGCAATATGAGAATTACATGCACGTATGTGAGAAGCAGCTGTGAAAATTGGAACATTTCTTGAGTCTTCATCCTAATTAGATAAGTCATTAAAAATAAGGCAATAAGTGCAGTTACAAAGTGGCAAAACACCAAAAACTCTATTAATACTTTATCAAGAAAAATTCATAACATAGAGAAAATGTGTTTATTTATCTGCAAACAGGAGCAAAAACATTCATATTTGTTTCTCCAATGAACACATGTTACCTTGGTTGGCAATGTTGTATAATATTTCCACATGTGAATTTGTCACTGATTGTAATTTCGTAAGGTATCAGTATTGTTCATAGTGATGAGCAAGCATGCTTGCCATTGCTTGATACTCGATCGAGCATCGGGGTTCTCGAGTATGCTCATTACTCAATTGAATATTGCATGTGATTGTGCACCATGCTCGAGTCTCCGCCCTGCCTGTATCATGGCTGTTATGCAGCCAATAAACATGTGGCGATTGTGTGCTATAAACAATAATGCTATAGCCATGTTGGCTACTGGCATTACTGTGATTGCCAGGATGTACAGTGCCATAGGATGTTATATAACACCTGACGCGATGCTTAGCACACCCCTCTGGAAGCAGTTCAGGGAGAGTTGATCTAGGAGGGAGAGCTTAGATTAGAGCAGGCATATAGGCAGTGTTTAATTGCTATTGAGGTACTTGTATACCACTGTTGAACTATTACAAAAAAAGTCCTTTTCAGGGCTACATACTGTCTTTTGTCTAGTAAAATTGCTGTTATTGGCAGGGTTTAATGCCTTACAGTCCTTCTATAGGTATACTACTGCTGCAACCTAAAATTAAAAGTCTTTTTCAGGGCTACATATTTTCTTTTCTCTATTAATACTGGAAAGTTTACAGGCATATATTATATAACTAATATAAAATGTGCAAGGGATGGGAAGTGGACATGCTGATGATGGTGCACGCAGAGGCCAAGAACATGGGCCAGGTAAAACTGCACCTGCTGCGGGAGCACAACTAGCATGCTCATCCATGAGACCTAGTTTCCTGTCCCACTTTGCAGTGGGGCGTGGGACAACACTCTTGAAGCCATAACAGTGCAAACAGGTGGTCTGTGGGGATGAGTATCATGGTGCACAGATGTGCTCATTTCTCAGTGAGTAATGGTCAGTGCGCAATGTAAAACATTAATCTCTGCGCCACATGTTTCATGCCTCTTACATGGCTAATAATCATGCGAGAATTGCCTGTGAGTCACTGTAATGTAGCCATCATGGTTGTGGCATTGTTGTGATTGGCTCGCCGTGTGACACTGAAGCCATTGCACATCTCTGTGAAACTTGTGGGGTGAAAGTGCTTGACACTGAACCATTGCACATCTCTGTGAAACTTCATGTTGGGGGAGAGAGTGCTTGTCTTGGCCTGTATGCACAGTATATCGAATCAGATGTTTGTAGTGTTTATACTGGTGCTGAAGCTGAGTCGTCATACTAACAGCCCATCTAAGGGCTAATCGTTTGCAGATCATACAATCTGCATTTAGCCTAGGGACGGAGAGAGAGTCACAGGAGCAGAAAAAGTGACAGAATCCAGTCTGTAGACAGTGATTAGACCAGTACAATCCGTCAGCAAATATATAGCTGCAGTTTTATTTTGGGTACTGGAAAAATGAATATATTTTCATCTATCAAGTATTATGTGCCTTGAGGTAATTTTTTGGGTTAAATAACACACCCAAAAATAATTGAAACATTTTCCTGGGTTAAATTTCTCAGCCATAGACTATTCTGTAGTTTGGGGTAAATATTTGTGATCTTTAAAAGTGAACAAAAGCTTTTGAATATTTTGTAGTCTTCTATTTCTTAGACATACAGTGTTGAAAAAAAAGCTTTGAAGCATTTTTCTGGTTTGAATTTTATTGTCATCTATACACTTTTACGCTCTTTCTGTTGCATTACGTTGAAGTAAACGCACAAAAAATGCTTTGATTGCTATATGTGACGAATTCTTTTATTTTATTTTTCTTTTATTAAAAATAAACTTAGTTTCAAGCAATTACAAAATGCATAAGGTGTGCATTAAGGAACGGAGAAGTGGAAGTGCTGATGATGGTGTATGCAGATGCTGAGGATGTGGGGCAGATGCGACTTAGTCCTTTGCTGGAGCACAAGAAACATGTCCATCCACGACACATTGGTTCCTGTCCCACTTCTGAATCCAGAGCAATGCAAACAGGCGATCAGTTGGATAGCAAATAATGCTTCCAGCAGGCTTGGCAGCACCACCCAGTCTTTCACGCTGTCCAGTCTCACCAGCTGAAAGTCTGGATCACTTATTACTCACCCTGATCCTCTTTACTACTACCATGTTGAGTCCTATGAGACTAGTGATCCTACATTAGGACACTCCGCGGAGCTGTTTACCCCAACATTTCTTGATTGTGGCCTTTCAACCTGCATGCTCGAAAAGGAATAGAACAAAATGCTGTTTAGTGATGCACAAACTTAGAGCAGCCATGGCCACAAGAACATGACAGTGGGGAATGGCAAATTTGAGATAAGGAGGAGCAAGATGATGATGATACACAGTTGCTGCTATGTCTTGTTGTTAAGTCAGGACACCAGTGTGCGTTGATAGAAGATGAGGTGGTGGATGACGAAGTCACTGACCCAACATGAGAAGCTGGCATGCTGAGCGAGGCCAACAGCACTGAGGTGGAGAGATTGGTAGCATCGTGTCACGCTGTCACTGTATACAGGAGGTCCGGGGTCTATGCTGACCCTAAGCTGGGGCCCTGACTAATCCCTCTACCTGGAAGTACTGTTGATGGTACAGAGGTCCAGGCCGCCAGCGTAACCCTATCTCCTGTGAATCCCTGACCCTCAGTAATCTAGTCCTGAGAAGGACCCTGATCACAACCACAGGGGACAGGAAGGTAAATTCCTACAAACAGTATAAGACGAACGAGACAGTACAAGGGGTAAAACAAAAGACCACCTTGCATACAAAACTCACTCTACAACTACAGAGGGAACACCAACGGGTAAGGAGATAAATAATAAAGCGAGGAGGGAGAAAACCACACCAGGTACTCTTCACATCAGACTTCACAATACCACGATCCGCTCTGCTGGTCTGCATGAATGCTTTCACCGACACTTCCCTAGCAGACTGGCAGGTATTTGAAGGAATCCCATTACTGCAGTATTAACTGCAGCTGGGCGAGGCTGGGCTTCGTCTAGCACAGAGAGAGGGAGAATTAACTCCCTCACTGCCGAAAAACACCTAGCACCAAATACTCAGCTGTGCGAAGTCAGGTTGTGTAATCGCGATGATCTTCATGGCGACACACCGTGACACATCGAAGCAGACAGGAAGAGGCATTTGGATGACCAGAGGAAGAAGGCCGGCAAACTGTTCCGCAGAGCACAGACAGTCCTGAATTTCTTGGTCAAAGAGTTAGGTGTTGCCCAGTCAGGGACATTTTTAAAGAGAGTTCTGAGACAAATAAAATTGCCATTTTCAAAGTGTGCCACGTAAAGATCAGCAGGGACTTGACCACTAAGAACCTTACCACCATTAGCATGTTCAGACATATGTCATCTAAGCATCAGACTCGATGGGCAGAACACCTGGGTACATGATTGGTGCCATCGGGTGACACCACTGCCTTTTCTTCTGAAGTAGATGCTTACAAATCACATGTTCAAAATATTGGTGCAGATGACTCTTTTCCTGGACCTATCCTTGCACATTGTGACTTACCATTATCAGTGACTTCCAAGTCCTTGTCCCAGCCCTGCTTACAGCTGTCCCTACCCCAACCGTGGAACGAAAATGAAAGTTCCCTGCCACCCACTCACAGGCCAAATGCTAAATGGGCACATTTCAAGGCTGTGTAAGGTTCTTTGTCTCTGTTGACATGTTCCTTGAAACTCAGTTTTCCGTCGGCCATTTTGCTTTCTGTCTTTCTGCAGCTCTTGCCATCAGTTAATATGGAGTTTCAGTTTTCATGTTCCCGCCCTGATTCTTCCCTCTTGCTTCTTAAGCAGCCTCAGCTGAACAATCAGTGCTCCTGAATCAAGCCTCAGTCAGTCTGTGACCTGACTCCTGGAAACCTTGGACTTGTACTCCAGCTATTCCCTACTGAGGAACCTTGGAACACTTTTGGACTCTGGAAACCTGCTGTTTGGTGAATCCATGTTTGCAGAGGAATGACGGTACAGAGAAGAGATCCTGAAACTGCTTTGGAGATTTATTGTTAAAAACCAAAAAAATGGAGTATAAACAACATCATAATATAAAAATACAAAAGCTTTATTTAAACAATACAATGCCAACAATAATGGCCAACAATATAGTAAAACAGAATGGAGGAGGAAATAAACTGCGGGTATGAAATATGGGGATAACACTACCTATATAGTAACCAGGGTATATCAAATCATTCAAACATCAGCACAAAAATAGTGCAAATGGTAAGTGCACATTGTATGATATAAATAAATAAAGGCCCAGCAAGGCTCCAAGTGATGATAAGTGGCACAAAATATACCAGATAGAAGGTCACATATTCTTACCCATATCAAATGGTTGAGATAGTGTGTCCCCAGCGGCCCCCTGACGCGCGTTTCGCGACAGTGCTTTCTCAAAAAGAGAAAGCACTGTCGCGAAACGCGCGTCAGGGGGCCGCTGGGGACACACTATCTCAACCATTTGATATGGGTAAGAATATGTGACCTTCTATCTGGTATATTTTGTGCCACTTATCATCACTTGGAGCCTTGCTGGGCCTTTATTTATTTATATCATACAATGTGCACTTACCATTTGCACTATTTTTGTGCTGATGTTTGAATGATTTGATATACCCTGGTTACTATATAGGTAGTGTTATCCCCATATTTCATACCCGCAGTTTATTTCCTCCTCCATTCTGTTTTACTATATTGTTGGCCATTATTGTTGGCATTGTATTGTTTAAATAAAGCTTTTGTATTTTTATATTATGATGTTGTTTATACTCCATTTTTTTGGTTTTTAACATTAACTCTTTGGAGTAATTCATCCACCATATATGGGCCATTGGGCCGAACTTGGGATGAAGCAATTTTGCTTCAATATTACCATATTCATATTTGTATATATGACCCTGTGTTCAATTTGGAGATTTATTGTAGTGCTTGAAGTTACTCTGGCCTGCTGTGTCTCCTGTCGCTGTTCCTGCAAACTGTGTGAACTTTTCAGCATGCTTGTATGAAGTAATACAAGTCATTTCATTTCAACCTATGTCTCCTGTGTTTTCCTCGCACCCAAGCACAAGACGCTATAGGAACTGTACACTATACATGACAAGATTCAGGAGCCAATGTTTAGTGTCTGCTGGGTCTGGGAAAGCCGTGTCTGCTGTGACTGTGGATATCAGATGTCCGTTTAATACCTTATGTGATGACAGTGGTTGTGACTTCTCACAACCATTCCAGGTGAGCGCATTCCCTTAAAATTTTACTCTGGAGTGTTACCACAGGTAAACACTATTGTTTTTTTTTTTTCCTTTCCTCTTCTCCTTCCAGCACTTCTGCCTTAAAAGATCTGGAAGATGGAGGCCCGCATAAAGGAACTTTGCGGAGTGACTGATACAATCCTTTCAGATGTACAGACTTTAACCCCTTCAAGACCCAGCCTATTTTGACCTTAAAGACCTTGCCATTTTTTGCAATTCTGACCAGTGTCCCTTTATGAGGTAATAACTCAGGAACGCTTCAACGGATCCTAGCGATTCTGAGATTGTTTTTTCGTGACATATTGGGCTTCATGTTAGTGGTAAATTTAGGTCGATAATTTTTGCGTTTATTTGTGAAAAAAATGGAAATTTGGCGAAAATTCTGAAAATTTTGTAATTTTCAAATTTTTAATTTTTATTCTGTTAAACCAGAGAGTTATGTGGCACAAAATAGTTAATAAATAACATTTCCCACATGTCTACTTTACATCAGCACAATTTTGGGAACAACATTTTTTTTTTTTAGGAAGTTATAAGGGTTAAAAGTTGACCAGCGATTTCTCATTTTTACAGCAAAATTTACAAAACCATTTTTTTTAGGGACCACCTCACATTTGAAGTCACTTTGAGGGGTCTATATGGCAGAAAATACCCAAAAGTGACACCTTTATAAAAACTGCACCCCTCAAGCTACTCAAAACTACATTCAAGAAGATTATTAACCCTTCAGGTGCTTCACAGGAACTAAAGCAACGTGGAAGGAAAAAATGTACATTTTAATTTTTCCAACAAAAATTTTCTTTTAGCATCAATTTTTTCATTTTTACATGGGCATCAGGATAAAATGGATCCTAAAATTTGTTGGGCAATTTCTCCTGAGTACACAGGTACCTCATATGTGGTCATAAACCACTGTATGGGCGCACGGCAGGGCTCAGAAGGGAAGGAGCGCCATTTGACTTTTTGAATAGAAAATATGCTGGAATATTTAGCGGTTGCCATGTCGCATTTGGAGAGTTCCTGTGTGCCTAAACATTGGAGCTCCCCCACAAGTGACCCCATTTTGGAAACTAGACCCCCTAAGGAACTTATATAGATGCATAGTGATCACTTTGAACCCCCAGGTGCTTCACAAATTGATCTGTAAAAAAAAGAAAGTACTTTTTTTTCACAAAAATTTTCTTTTAGCCTCAGTTTTTTTATTTTCACATGGGCAACAGTATAAATTGGATCCTAAAATTTGTTGGGCAATTTCTCCTGAGTACACAGATACCTCATATGTGGTCATAAACCACTGTTTGGGCGCACGGCAGGGCTCAGAAGGGAAGGAGCGCCATTTGACTTTTTGAATGGAAAATATGCTGGAATATTTAGCGGTTGCCATGTCGCATTTGGAGAGTCCCTGTGTGCCTAAACATTGGAGCTCCCCCACAAGTGACCCCATTTTGGAAACTAGACCCCCTAAGGAACTTATCTAGATGCATAGTGAGCACTTTGAACCCCCAGGTCCTTCACAAATTGATCCGTAAAAAAAAGAAAGTACTTTTTTTTCACAAAAGTTTTCTTTTAGCCTCAGTTTTTTTCATTTTCACATGGGCAACAGTATAAATTGGATCCTAAAATTTGTTGGGCAATTTCTCCTGAGTACACAGATACCTCATATGTGGTCATAAACCACTGTTTGGGCGCACGGCAGGACTCAGAAGGGAAGGAGCGCCATTTGACTTTTTGAATAGAAAATATGCTGGAATATTTAGCAGTTGCCATGTCGCATTTGGAGAGTCCCTGTGTGCCTAAACAGTGGAGCTCCCCCACAAGTGACCCTATTTTGGAAACTAGACCCCCTAAGGAACTTATCTAGATGCATAGTGAGCACTTTGAACTCCCAGGTGCTTCACAAATTGATCCGTAATAAAAGAAAGTACTTTTTTTTCACAAAAATTTTCTTTTAGCCTCAGTTATTTTCATTTTCACATAGGCAACAGTATAAATTGGATCCTAAAATTTGTTGGGCAATTTCTCCTGAGTACACAGATACCTCATATGTGGTCATAAACCACTGTTTGGGCGCACGGCAGGGCTCAGAAGGGAAGGAGCGCCATTTGACTTTTTGAATGGAAAATATGCTGGAATATTTAGCGGTTGCTATGTCGCATTTGGAGAGTCCCTGTGTGCCTAAACATTGGAGCTCCCCCACAAGTGACCCCATTTTGGAAACTAGACCCCCTAAGGAACTTATCTAGATGCATAGTGAGCACTTTGAACCCCCAGGTGCTTCACAAATTGATCCGTAAAAAAAGAAAGTATTTTTTTTTCACAAAAATTTTCTTTTAGCCTCAGTTTTTTAATTTTCACATGGGCAACAGTATAAATTGGATCCTAAAATTTGTTGGGAATTTCTCCTGAGTACACAGTACCTCATATGTGGTCATAAACCACTGTTTGGGCCGGCAGGGCTCAGAAGGAAGGAGCGCCATTTGACTTTTTGAATGGAACATAGCGAATATTATAGCGTTGCCATGTCGCATTTGGAGAGTCCTGTGTGCCTAAACATTGGAGCTCCCCAAAGTGACCCATTTTGGAAACTATTCCCCTAAGGAACTTATCTAGATGCATAGTGGCACATTTTGAACCCCAGTGCTTCACAAATTGATCCGTAATAAAAGAAAGTACTTTTTTTTCAAAAAATTTTCTTTTAGCCTTAGTTATTTTCATTTTCACATGGGCAACAGTATAAATTGGATCCTAAAATTTTTGGCAATTTCTCCGAGTACAAGATACTCATTGTGGTCATAAACCATGTTTGGGGCACGGCAGTCAAAGGGAAGGAGCGCATTTGACTTTTGAATGGAAAATATGTGGAAATTAGCGTTGCATGTCGCATTTGGGAGTCTGGTGCCTAAACATGGAGCTCCCCCAAAGTGACCCCATTTTGGAAATAGACCCTAAGGACTTATCTAGATGCATATGAGCACTTTGAACCCCAGGTGCTTCACAAATTGACCGTAAAAAAAAGAAAGATTTTTTTTTCACAAAATTTTCTTTAGCCTCAGTTTTTTTTTCACATGGCAACAGTATAAATTGGACCTAAAATTTTGGCAATTTCTTGGTACCAGATACCTCATATGTGGTCATAAACCACTGTTTGGGCGCACGCAGGGCTCAGAAGGGAAGGAGCGCCATTGACTTTTTGAATGAAAATATGCTGGAATATTTAGCGTTGCATGTGCATTGGAGAGTCCCTGTGAAACATTGGAACTCCCCCACAAGTGACCCATTTTGGAAACTAGACCCCAAGGAACTTCTAGATGCATGTGAGAATTTGAACCCAGTGTTCACAAAATCTATTAAAGAGTTTTTTTTTTTCAACAAAATTTTCTTTTACCTAGTTTTTTCATTTTCCTGGCAACAGTATAAATTGGATCCTAAAATTTTGGGCAATTCCGAGTACACAGATACTCATAGGGTCATAAACCTGTTTGGCGCGGAAGGTCAGAAGGGAAGGGCGCATTTGATTGAATGAATATGCTGGAATTAGCGTTGCATGTGCATTTGGAAGTCCTGGCCTAAACATTGTCTCCCAAGTGACCCATTTGAACTACCCCTAAAAATATCTAATGCAAGACATTTGACCCAGAGTTTCAATTGTCGTAATAAAAGAAAGTATTTTATTTCACAAAAATTTCTTGTAGTTTTCATTTTCCATGGCAACAGTATAAATTGGATCCTATTTGTGGCAATTCTCCTGAGTACACGATACCTCTATTGATAAAACTGTTTGGCGACTGCAGGGCAAGGGAAGAGCCCATTTGATTTTTAAAAAATATGTGAATATTAGCGTTGCCATGTCGCATTAGAGCCTGTGTGCCTAAACATTGGAGCCCCCACAAGTGACCCCATTTTGGAAACTAGACCCCTAAGAATTATTAGATGCATAGTGAGCACTTTGAACCCAGGTGCTTCACAAATTTATCGAATAAGAAAATGAAAAGAACTTTTTTTCACAAAATTTTTTAGCCCAGTTTTTTCATTTTCACATGGAACAGAAAATTGGACCTAAAATTTGTGGAATTCTCCTGAGTACACATATACTCATATGTGGATAAACCACTGTTTGGGCCACGGCAGGGCTCAGAAGGGATGGACGCCATATGACTTTTGAATGAATATGCATATACAGCGTTGCATGTCGCATTTGAGAGCCCTGAGTGCCTAAAATTTGGACACCCCACAAGTGACCCATTTTGGAAACTAGACCCAAAGGAAACTTATCTAATGTTGTGAGCACTTTTGAACCCCAGTGCTCACAATAGTTATAACCGTAAATAAAAGAAAGTACTTTTTTTTTCAAAAAATTTCTTTTAGCCAGTTTTTTTATTTCCATGGGCAACAGATAAATTGACCAAAATTTGTGGGCAATTTCCGAGTAACAGATCCTATATGTGGCAAAACCACTTTGGGCGCACGGCGGCTCAGAAGGAGAGCGCCTTTGACTTTTTGAATGGAAAATTGCTGGAATATTTAGCGTTGCATGTCGCATTTGGAGAGTCCTGGTGCCTAAACATTGAGCTCCCACAAGTGACCCCATTTGAAACTAGACCCTAAGGACTTATCTAGATGCATAGTAGCACTTGAACCCCCAGGTGCTTCACAAATTGACCGTAAAAAAAAATTTTTTTTCACAAATTTTGCCCAGTTTTATTTTCATGGAACAAAAATTGGACCAATTGTTGCATTCTCCTGAGTACAGTACCCATATGTGGTAACCACTGTTTGGGCCACCAGGGCTCGAAGGGAGAGTGACTTTGAATGGATTGGAATTACTTGTCGATTTGAGAGTCCCTGTGTGCCTAAACATTGAGCTCCCCACAAGTGACCCCATTTTGGAAACTAGACCCCTAAGGAACTTATCTAGATGCATAGTGAGCACTTTGAACCCCCAGGTGCTTCACAAATTGATCCGTAAAATAAAAGAAAGTACTTTTTTTTTCACAAAAATTTTCTTTTAGCCTCAGTTTTTTTCATTTTCACATGGGCAACAGTATAAATTGGATCCTAAAATTGTTGGGCAATTTCTCCTGAGTACACAGATACCTCATATGTGGTAAACCACTGTTGGGCGCCACGGCAGGGCTCAGAAGGGAAGGAGCGCCATTTGACTTTTTGAATGGAAAATATGCTGGAATATTTAGCGGTTGCCATGTCGCATTTGGAGAGTCCCTGTGTGCCTAAACATTGGAGCTCCCCCACAAGTGACCCCATTTTGGAAACTAGACCCCTAAGGAACTTATCTAGATGCATAGTGAGCACTTTGAACCCCCAGGTGCTTCACAAATTGATCCGTAAAATAAAGAAAGTACTTTTTTTTCCAAAAATTTTTTTTAGCCCAGTTTTTTCATTTTCACATGGGCAACAGTAAAATTGGATCCTAAAATTTGTTGGGCAATTTCTCCTGAGTACACAGATACCTCATATGTGGGGATAAACCACTGTTTGGGCATACGTCGGGGCTTGGAATAAAGGGAGCACTGTTTGACTTTTTGAACGCAAAATTTGCAGGAATCAATGGTGGCGCCATGTCGCGTATGGAGACCCCCTGATGTGCCTAAATAGTGGAAACCCTTCAATTCTAACTCCAACCCTAACCCCAACACACTCCTAACCCCAACCCTAACCCCTACACACACCTAACCCTAATACAAACCCTAATCATAACCCTAACCCAACACACCCCTAACCCTAACCAACTCTAACCATAAAACCTAACTACAACCTACTAAGGCCGGCGTCACACTGGCGACAGAATCGGACGACTGCAATGCGATGAAAAATCGCATTGCAGTCGGACCTATGTTAATCTATGGAGCAGCTCCCAGTATCAGATTTTTTGTGGTCCGTTTTCAACGTCCGTGTACAATCGCAGCATGCTGCGATTGTCACCGATTGTCGGTCGACAATCGCCAATGCAAGTCTATGGGAGCGATGAAAAATCTGATTACAAACGGACCACACTGTGTGACTTGCGATGAAATCGCATCGGTGTCCTTTAGAAAAGCCGGCAATTCATCCCCGGCTATACTGTAAAATCACACTGACAGCTTTAATAAAGACTAGAAAGAATAGATATATACACATAGAACACAATATATATATATATATATATAGTAATTGTGACATGTATATATATATATATATATATATATATATATATATATATTTATAGTTCCTAGACTTCTACATACTGTAATAGCCGCTAATTCAATTGCCGGGTTTTGTGAAATCACAGAAGCCGACATGAAATGATACATTGTTTCCACACATTTAACCATGTAATTTCATGTATTTTTATATATGTTTGAAACATACAATTACATGAGTGTATTTGTGCAAAATTTCAGACATGTAGGGGTTAATTAAAGGTGTAATTTCGTTGAAAAAAAATGCGTGGGCTCCCGCTGTATTTTCTCCACCAGACAGACAAAGCAAAGCGAGTGGGGGCAGATAATAATAGCCTAGGGAGGGTACATTTTTTTTGTGCCCCCCCTGGCTACTAACATCTGCCCCCAGACACCCCAGAAAGGGCAAATCTATAATTAGATTCGCCCTTTCTGGCACTTTGCCCGTCTATTCCCATTGCCCTGTAGCGGTGGCGAATGGGTTAATCTCACCTTACTGTCACCTTGCTATTGAAAGGTGACCTTAAGGCAGGTTAATAATTGATAGCTGTCAATTAGACAACTATCAATTATTAATCCTATTGAAGTAAATAAAAAAACACACACACTTTAAGAATAAATAATTTTAATGAAATAAAAACACATTTTTTTGACCATATTTTATTTTACACTTAATCCGTGCGAAGCCATTGATCTCCTAAAATAAAGAAAAAGAAATAAAACAACATTATTCTTACCTATTCCGCCGATCTGTCACGTCCCACGCTGTAATCCTTCACAAAGGGTTAACTAGCTTTGAGCCAAGCACTGCAAGTAATCCTGCATGCTCAGCTCAAAGCTCATGAATGAATAAGTTCCTCTCCTGGCGACAGGAGAGGATGTGTTTCATGAATGAAGCTTAATTGATTGTGTCCACTTTCCCTTTAGGTCAGGTCACTACAGTTAAATTGCCAATAAATCAATTAAGCTCCATTCATGAATCTATTCCTCTACTTTCGCTGGGAGAGGAACTTATTCATTCAGGGGAATACAGGTCTGAGACAGCATTATTAGCTCTCTGCGACCTGTAACCTGTTAACCCTTTCTGATGGATTACAGCGTGGGACCTGACTGTACATCGGATTGGTAAGTATAATTTTGCTTGTTTATTTTATTTTATTACAGGAAATGGTTTTAGCAGGAAAATAAAATATGGTCAAAAACTGTGTGATTATTTCATTAAACTTATTTTTTATTAAACTGTGTGTGTTTGATTTTTCTTTCATACAATAGGATTAATAATTGATAGTTGTCTAATTGACAGCTATCAATTATTAACCTGGCTTAAAGTGACCTTTCAATTGCAAGGTCATTTTAACCCCTTATTAACCCATTCGCCACCGCTACAGGGCAATGGGAATAGACGGGCAAAGTGCCAGAAAGGGCGAATCTAATTATAGATTTGCCCTTTCTGGGGTGTCTGGGGCAGATGTTAAGTAGCCAGGGGGGGCACAAAAAAAATTTACCCTCCCTAGGCTATTTTATCTGCCCCCACTCGCTTTGCTTTGTCTGTCTGGTGGAGAAAATACAGCGGGAGCCCACGCATTTTTTTTCAACGAATTTACACCTTTAATTAACCCCTACATGTGTGAAATTTTGCACACATATACTCATGTAATTGTATGTTTCAAACATATATAAAAATACATGAAATTACATGGTTAAATGTGTGGAAACAATGTATCATTTCATGTCGGCTTCTGTGATTTCACTGAAGCCGGCAATTGAATTAGCGGCTATAACAGTATGTAGAAGTGTAGGAACTATAAATATATGTATATGTACATGTCACAATGACATGTATATTATATATATATATGTGTTCTATGTGTATATATCTATTCTTTTTTTTGTGATTGAAATACTATTCTTTTAGATCCATTATATGTCAGTTTTGCAAGCCTGCGAGAAAATCTCGCAAGTCGGATGAAAATCGGATGTTACAAGGTACACACACATGCGATTAAATCGCATCTTTGAAGGAAAATCGGATGCCAGAAGGATGTGTGATGTTTTTATTTTGATCCGATTGTCGACCGTCTAAAACTGACCGATTTTTTGTGGTTGTGTGTGACACCGGCCTAACCCTAATTCCAACCCTAACCCTAATTCCAACCCTAACCCTAATTCCAACCCTAACCCTAATTCCAACCCTAACCGTAATTCTAACCTTAACCCTAATGCTATCCCTAACCCTAGTTCTAACCCTAAGGCTGGGTTCATATTGCGTTTTACCAGCCCGTTCAACACGTAGCGGTGACCGGCTGGTAACGGTATAGCATAACGCAATCGCGTTATGCTATACCCGCTAGCGCAGATGAATCAGCAGATAATCAGCCGCGGATCCGCAGCAAAATCCGCCGCGGATCTGCAGCGAAATCCGCCGCGGATCAGCAGCGAAATCAGCCGCGGATCAGCAGCGAAATCAGCCGCGGATCAGCAGCGAAATCAGCCGCGGATCAGTAGCGAAATCAGCCGCGGATCAGCAGTGAAATCCGCTGCGGATCTGCAGCGAATCAGCAGCAAAATCAGTCGCGGATCAGCAGCGAAATCCGCCGCGGATCAGCAGCAAAATCAGCTGCGGATCCGCAGCGAATCAGCAGCGAAATCCGCCGCGGATCAGCAGCGAAATCAGCCGCGGATCAGCAGCGAAATCAGCTGCGGATCTGCAGCGAAATCAGCCGCGGATCAGCAGCGAAATCAGCTGCGGATCAGCAGCGAAATCCGCATGCGGATCGCCAGCGAATCAGCAGCAAAATCAGTCGCGAATCAGCAGCAAAATCAGTCGCGGTGATCAGCAGCGAAATCCACCGCGAATCAGCAGAGAAATCCGCCGCGAATCAGCAGCGAAATCAGCCGCGGATCAGCAGCGAAATCCGCCGCGGATCAGCAGCGAAATCCGCCGCGAATCCGCAGCGAAATCCGCCGCGGATCAGCAGCGAAATCCGCCGCGGGATCAGCAGCGAAATCATCCGCGGATCAGCAGCGAAATCAGCCGCGGATCAGCAGCGAAATCAGCGCCGCGATCAGTAGCGAAATCCGCCGCGATCACAGCGAAATCCGCCGCGAATCCGCAGCGAAATCCGCCGCGGATCAGCAGCAAAATCTGCCGCGATAGCAGCGAAATCAGCCGCGGATCAGCAGCGAAATCAGCCGCGGATCAGCAGCGAAATCAGCCGCGGATCAGTAGCGAAATTAGCCGCAGATCAGCAGCGAAATCAGCCGCGGATCAGCATGCGAAATCCGCTTTCGGATCGCAGTGAATCAGCAGCAAAATCAGTCGCGGATCAGCAGCGAAATCCGCCACGGATCAGCAGCAAAATCAGCCGCGGATCCAGCAGCGAAATCTCAGCAGCGAAATCCGCCGCGGATCAGCAGCAAAATCGGCGCGGATCAGCAGCGAAATCCGCCGGCGGAAAACAGCGCGAAATCAGACCGCCGCGGATCAGCAGCGAAATCGCGCGGATCAGCAGCGAAATCGCGCGATTAGGCAGCGAAATCCGCGATTACGCCGTGCGGATCCGCAGCGAATCAGCAGCAAAATCAGTCGTGGATCAGCAGCGAAATCCGCCGCGGATCCGCAGCGAAATCCGCAGCGGATCAGCAGCGAAATCCGCAGCGGATCAGCAGCGAAATCCGCCGCGAATCAGCAGTGAAATCTGCCGCGAATCAGCAGCGAAATCAGCCGCGGATTCACAGCGAAATCGGTCGCGGATCCGCAGCGAAATCAGTTGCGGATCCGCAGCGAAATCAGTTGCGGATCAGCAGCGAAATCCGCCGCGGATCAGCAGCGAAATCAGCCGCGGATCAGCAGCGAAATCAGCCGCGGATCAGCAGCGAAATCCGCTGCGGATCTGCAGCGAAATCCGCCGCGGATCCGCAGCAAAATCCGCCACACGTTGCGTATTTTGCTGCGGATCCACGGCGTATTTTGCTGCGGATCCGCGGCGGATTTCGCTTCTCATCTGCGGCGGATATCGCAGCGGATCCGCAGCAAAATCCGCAACGTGTGCACAGGGCCTAATAGGAAAAAAAAAAAAAAAAAAATCTTTATTTTTTTTATTTGTCCCTACCTATGATAAATGGGGGGTTCATTTACTTTTTTTATTTTGATCACTGTGACAGTTTATCACAGTGATCAAAATAAATTTTTGGACACTGGGGGGCGCACTGCGCATGCGCCGGCCGGCGGGCGCACTGCGCATGCGCCCGCCATTTTCCAAGATGGCGGCGCCCATGAAGAGGCCCGGGCGGACGCCGGGACCGATCCAGGGACATCGGTGGATCGGGAGAGGTGAGTAGGGTGGTCGGAAGGTTAGGGGGGGGATCGGAAGGTGGGGGCACCGGAGCAAAGGAGGAGGGGAGCTGTTAGTGACGGCGGTGACCGATCGCTGCCATCTTTCGGTGGCGGCGGCCGATCGCCGCCGTGACTACGTGTGGGGGGGTCAGGTCTCGGTGTCCAGCCATGGCAGATGCTATTGCAGCATCGGCCATGGCTGGATTGTAATATTTCACCAATTAAATTGGTGAAATATTACAGATTGCTCTGATTGGCTGTTTCACTTTTAACAGCCAATCAGAGCGATCGTGGCCACGGGGGGGTTAAGCCAACCCCCTGTGGTGAAGCACAAAGGGTCCTGTAACTGCGGGTCGGGTGACCTTTGAGTGACCCCGGTCTCCCGGCCCGCAGGAACGCGATCCTTTCATGACGCAGGGTATGCGTCATAGGTCGGATTGGCAACGACTTTCATGACGCATATGCTGTGTCAAAGGTCGGGAAGGGGTTAAAAACCCGTTTTGCAAGCCTACAGGACCTCACTAATCATAATTTGCAAGTGTTTGGACAGACTACCCAGGAATTGCGAGCCAGGATTGAGGCTCTAGAGGTACGAGCCCAGGCTCCTGCCATAACCCCATAAGTTCTGGGATCCCCAAATTACCTCCTTTTCGTTTTGGCGGTGAACGTGAGAAATTCAGGGGATTTATTAATCAATGCAATTTATTTTTCTCTGCACATGCTTCACAATTTCCCACTGAACGATCCAAAGTGCTTACTATAATCATGTTGCTTACCAATAAGGCTTTGATGTGGGCAAACCCTCTGATTGAGACTGAGGATGATTGTTTGAATCACCTTGATGCTTTTATTTCAGCCATGGGGCAGGTGTTTGATGACCCCAATCGAGGTGCAACAGCTGAAGCAGCCATGTTAACTTTGCGCCAAGGTAAGCGTTCAGTAGCCGAATATGCCCTGGATTTCAGGAGATGGGCTCTTGATACCACTTGGGACACTTCCGCTAAAAAATCTATTTTTCGGAAAGGGTGGTCTCCACTGATTAAGGATGAACTTGCTCGTGCCGACCCTCCCACTTCGTTAGGTGACTTTATTAACTATTGTGTCCGTATTGATGCTCGTCTGACTGAACGCAGACAAGAGAGATGGTTCGAAAATAATCGCACTAACCTTTTACTACCTCCCTCTTCAGCTAAGGAACCTTTGAGTA
>JARQOD010005932.1:0-45522 GCA_033576555.1 Oophaga sylvatica
AAATTACCAATAAATTTACGATAAAAATTGGCAAAACCCAAAAATCTCTGAAGAGCCTTTAATGAAGTAGGTTGGACCCAATCACAGATGGCCTGAACCTTGACCGGGTCCATTTCAATAACAGATGGGGACAAAATGAATCCCAGAAATGAGATCTTCTGTACGCCAAAAAGACACTTTGATCCCTTCACATACAGAGCATTCTCTCTCAAAATCTGGAATACAGTTCGAACATGTTTCACATGAGAGTCCCAGTCATTAGAAAAAATCAAGATATCATCCAAATAAACAATCAGAAACTTGTCCACAAAATCCCTGAAAATGTCATTCATGAAGGACTGGAAGACGGAAGGAGCATTAGTGAGCCCAAAGGGCATCACAAGGTACTCAAAATGCCCTTCAGGGGTGTTAAATGCCGTCTTCCATTCATCCCCGTGCTTAATGCGAATAAGGTTATACGCCCCCCTGAGGTCAAGCTTGGTAAACCAAGTAGCGTTTTTCACCCTGGAAAACAGGTCAGAAATCAAGGGTAACGGGTATTGATATTTCACAGTAATATTGTTCAAGAGACGATAATCAATACACGGCCTTAATGAACCATCTTTTTTGGCCACAAAGAAAAAACCGGTACCTAAGGGTGAAGAGGATGGTCTGATATGACCCTTCTCCAATGATTCCTTGATATAAGACCGCATAGCGTCATGTTCAGGTACAGACAAGTTAAAAAGGCGACCCTTAGGGAATTTACTACCTGGCACTAATTCAATAGCGCAGTCATAGCTCCTATGGGGAGGTAAGGATGCAGATTTACTTTCGCTAAACACATCAGAAAAATCAAACAAAAAGTCAGGAACATCCTCAGCCTGGGGGGAGCAGAAAAAACAGGAGTGTTGGTATTAACACATTGGCAGCCCCAACTGGTTACAGACACAGATTTCCAATCCAAAACAGGATTATGAGACTGTAACCAAGGGAAACCCAGCACGATAATGTCATGCAGATTATATAGAACCAAAAATTTGCAGCACTCCTGGTGATCAGGTTCAACCCTCATTATCACCTGAGTAGAAAACTGGGTTTATTCTCAGCCAAAGGGGTAGAATCGATCCCCAGTAGGGAATAGACTTCTGTAGGGGTATCAAGGGAAATCCACAACGTTTAGCAAAATCATAATCCATCAGGTTAATAGCTGCTCCAGAATCAACGAAAGCCTGAGCAGAAAATGAGGACAGAGAGCATATCAGAGTGACAGTTAATAAAAACTTAGTCTGAACACTACCCAAGACAACTGAGCGTGCAAAACGTCTTCCCCGCTTAGGGCAGACTGAAATAGCATGAGAGGCATCACCACAGTAGAAACATAACCCATTGCGCTTTCGAAACTCATGACGCTGTGCCCCAGACACCACTCCATCACACTGCATGGGCTCAGCAGCTGGCTCACAAGGCAACACCACTCCACGCATACTTCTCCGCTCACGCAAACGTCTGTCAATTTGAATCGCTAATGACATAGAATCATTGAGACCAGAGGGGACAGGGAATCCCACCATAACATCCTTTACATTATCCGACAGACCCTTCTGTGAGTACCATACAATTTTTATGGCCGGTGATACTGTTATGTTACGGTAGCTGAGGAGTGCAGGTAAAAAAGGAAATACACCAGAGCAGTTGGAAACTATGAGATTGCAGTACCCTGACTAACCACCACAACTAGAGGCAGCCGTGGAGCATTCCTACGATGGTCCTAGACGCCTCGTCACAGCCTGAGAAACTAACTACACCTAAAGATAGAAATAGGAAAGCTATCTGCCCCGGAGCAGAACCCCAAAGATAATAGAAAGCCCCCAAACATGTAATGGCGGTTAGACAAGAGGAAATACTGACACAGAAAGAAAATAGTATGAGCAAACGCTGGGGCCCAAACTATCTAAATAGAAAAGGACAGGAAGGGTACTTACTGCAATCCCAGAAAACCCTGAAAAACACCAACTCTACTAATTTCAAAATCACCTGAGATCACACGACCTCTACCACCTAAATTAGTTCTCTGGTGTAACAAAAACAGCAGCCACTGAAAAAACTGCAAAAAGCAAAAGTACAAAACACAGTGGCTGGACTAAACTGAGAGGGCAAAAGCCCCCGGAGGGGACCCAGAAGGCCCCCACAGAAGTGCAGGACAAAATGCAAAAATATAGCAAAAACACAAAATAAGAAATTGTCTTATCTGATAGCAGGAGATACAGACACGACACAGCAGGCTACAAGGGAAACTGGAAAGAAGGATTCAGACCAGTACAATTGATCACCGGCAACCCTGATGGGAAAATGATTCCCTTAAATAAGACCAATCAGTAACACCTGATTCCCAATCCTCACTAGTACCGCTTGTAACCACCAAGGGAGCCTCTGCTCAGAACTCATCTCAAACCCATTCACAACAAAAATGGCGGGAACCTGATTGCGGATCTGAGTCAAGGCAGGCTCACACACGTACTATGCCTAGCCCATGTGCTTAACCTCGTTGTTCAACGGTTACTCAAAAGCTACCCGGAGCTGCCGGATCTGCTTGTGAAAGTGCGCTGCCTGTGTGCCCATTTTAGAAAGTCAGCTACAGCTTCCACCGCCCTTTCCGTGCTTCAGCAGTGTTTGCAGCTTCCGGCTCACTGACTGGTGTGTGATGTCCCTACGTGTTGGAACTATACACTGCATAAGTTGGAAAGGATTTGTGAGCAGAAGAGGACAGTTTTTGACTACCAGCTTCAAGAAATCTGTCGGTATTCAGTTCAGACTCCACACATAAGACCTCAGGAGTGGACATGGATATCAGACATATGTACCATCCTACAAAACTTTGAGGAGTCCACCAAGATGGTGAGCGGCGATGACGCCATAATTAGTGTCACATCCCGCTCCTCTTTATTCAGAAAAGCTCTCTGCTCACAATGAAAAAGGATGCATTGCAGGAGGAGCACGATGAGATGGTGCAAGGAACCATACAGGGTGATTACACACAGCCCAGCATCATGTCATCCCAATGTGTATTGGTTGACAATGAGGAAGAGGAAGAGGAGGAAGAACAGGAGCTAGTTTCATGCGCTATAGACGGTACGACAAGCACAACTGTCATACCGTCTGTTCAGCATAGATGGCTGAGGACAAGAAGGAGGACAGCATGGTCAGTTGTCCTCTTGGTGAGGACACGGAAGTCTTGTCTGTTAGCAGTCTGCCATGCATGATTGACTTTATGTTGCGCTGCCTTTCCCGTGAACTGCCTTTCTATGCTACTGGGGGGCAGAGGGGCCGGTCGCCCCGGGCCCTGGGCTCTCAGGGGCCCACCCAGAGCTACGCTACTGTCAGGGCCGGTGTTAGGGGCCCCATCCCATAAGGGGCCCCTACCTCCGGTCAATGATTAGCTTTTCTTTCCCCTGCATTTGTACTGCGCATGTATCTAAAGTAGCATGCAAGGTAGAAACGCGATTACAGGGAGTCAACAAAGAGAAGAAATGACAGGCTTCCAATCAGAGTGCAGGCAGTGAGTCATGTGACCGCTCTTCTGCAGTCTGTGGAGGAGAGGGGGAAGGGAGGTCACTCACCCAATCCTGCTGAGCGCGCTCTTCAAAGCTGCCTGCTGCAGAGAAGTCATTGGCTCCTGCAGCAGCCGGGACGCAGCGGGGCCCTGCATCTGACTGTGAGCTCAGGTCACTGTCTGCACTTGTCTGCTACTTCCTGCGAGGAGCCTGACAACCAAGGAGGCTAGGAGCAGCACCCAGGACCAGAGGACACACTCCACACGGCATGAGGACTGTTGAGTATTTTGGCACGTGTCATTTACTATTTGATATGTCTAGTCTGTTGGTCAAGTATATACATACAGGTATATAAAGCAATAAAGGTTCTTAAACTTGTATGTCTTGCTTATGCTCCAAGCTGGACAGAGACTGAAAACTGACATGTGATTGATAAGTGTCTTGGCACATAATTTATTTCATGCATATACAATAGCACAAAGATATATAAGATCTGTAGGTGTCAATATACACATACTAGTTTTCTGAAAGTTTATTGCTTGACATGATAAAAATTAAAGACTGACAAGTGGATTGACAAGTATCTAGGGAAATGACATTATATGTAGGCACACCAAAGCATAAAAAAAATTATCTGATCTGTGTATAGGCATCTAAGTTCAAGAAACCATGTTGCTTTTCAGTTTTATAGTTTTTGCCTATCATGTCATCCCCATCTGGTGGGTTATGTTATAAATACATCCACTAACTTGCCTACATTAATATGGAGATCCTCTTTGGCAATGGCCAACGCATTGATCATGGGGACAAGATGGCCACATGTTAGACCAGTAACTTAGGATCAATGATTGTATTGGCTGTGGTATGGACTCAAAGTGTAATAATATTTATCTTTTTACACATTTTTTCACAGTTGCCTTTGGTGGAGCTTTTGTTTGGACATTTTAAAAGTATCTTAATAAAGTTTGTATTTTAGGGGATGCTTATGTTAGAAGTTAGTCCTGTATCCTTGTAAAACTATATACTCTGTAATCTGAAGTATCTTAAATGGCCAATTTGGCAGGAAATGAGAAGCTGATAACAGATAGCACTAGTAAAGAGAAAGAAGGGCTGAGCCAGTTCCCCGGATGTAGGGGTTGTGTGGACAACAGTTGCTCACTATGGGCCTGATTCATCATCTCTCCTGCCTTGATTTACATGGCTGACGTCTCCTATGTCATCCACTGTCTGTCCAGCTCTCGCACCTGCACAGGAGGGAACAGGAGCTGCGCAGCGCAACAGACTGGATGACATAGGAGACGTCAGCCACGTCAGTAAAGGCAGGAGAATGGCAATTGTGGGGTCAGAGGAGGCTCTATATGTCCTCATTCCTCTATACGTCCTCAATCAATTTTATTATACTCACAGGCGGCGCAGTCTGGGCATCTCTAGTCTTGATCAGGCGCCTACCCTCTTCTTGTGATCGCTGTCCCGCTTCGTTTGGAAGATGTGTCCTACATCATGCATTCAGTGTCCTCTATTGCACTCCGTGCAGGCGCACTTATCTTTTCCCTACTGAAGTCAGAGCACAGTATTGTAGTGCGCATGCGCTGGCTTTACTTCCATGTCATCAGTGCCCTTTGGCCTTTCCCAGCACATACGCACTACAGTACTTAGCTCTGCTTTCAGCAGCCCAGAGGGAAGTGCACCTGCACAGGAGCACTATGGGTGACACTGTGTGCGATGACATAGGACGGGTCATCCAGATGATGCAGTAATGGAGGGTGGCGATCTTAAGTCAAGACCAGCTATGCCTTGGTGAGCGCAGTTGGTGAGTATAATGAGAGGTCATTTTTATGCCATGCAGAGGGGATTGGGGACAGATTTACAGCCTTCCATACAAAGGCTGCCTATGGGGATGCATTATGCTATAGAGGCTGCCTATGGGGGCTGAATTATACTATATAGTCTTCCTATGTGAAGTGCATTACACTATATAATCTGCCTATGGGGAGTGCATTATACTGTAGAGTCTACCTATGGGGAGTGAATGATACTATATGAAGGCCTATGGGGAGTGCATTATACTATATTGAGGACTATCTGGTGTATTATGCTATATGGAGTCTATCTAGGGGGCCATCATACAGTGTGGAGATTACAGTGATGTGGCCATCATACAATGTTGGAGCCATTTAACAGTTTGGGGGATGTAAAAGGGGTAAGTATATATACAGTGACGGGGAATTATACTGTGTATAAGAGAGCATCATACTGTGTATAGGGGAGCTGTACAGGCGGGAGACTTGGGACATTATTAAATGTAAAGTGGGCACTTATTGTTATAGAGGAACACAGGTTACTGTGTCTGTTAAAGGGGCACACAGGGTAATATTACTTTTTAGGGTACAAAATATGGGCACTGATTTTTTAGGGCACTTGCACCCGGCATTACTATATTCTAGAGGGTTGCTTTAGAATTTAGAGGTCACACAGAACCACACAATAGGTGAAGTAATAGGGACACATACGGCTCAGCATTGGGGTATCAGCAGGATGAGGAGTTTGTGCAGCTAGGGAATAGTCCCATTGGTGACTGTGCTGAAAATGTGAGAAGTGAAATATGTCTTTGTTGTATTCTCTGCAGCCGAGTCCTGGCTGGAAGAAGTTGTCATGTTGGTCTGGGCCAGATGGAAAAGACGTGAAAAGTGAACAACTCCATCAGAAAGAACATCAGCAGTAAGTCATTATCTGTAACTGTGCTGTGATCTCTTACATGTTCTGTAGGACTGATATCTACCACTGACCATATGACGGTAATATCCACGTTCGTCTTTATATAGAGATTATTTTCAGTCACATCACGGTCATCTACTCAGGTTCTCCTCCACTATTAGGGTGCATCACCCAGCTGTAATCAAGGTTACCTGGTTAGGGGCCCACTGAGAAGTTTCGCCCCCCCCCCCGGAGCCGAAACCCTAGCTACGCCTCTGCCGTGACCCTCGCATTCTGAAAATTTTGGGTGACACTCATTACTGGTTGGTGACACTTCTAGACCCACACTACAAGGAGAACTTTCAATCTCTTATTCCAGAGGCAGACAAGTGTACTAAAATGGTGCAGTACCAGAGGGCCCATGTTGCGGAATTATTAAAAAATTCCCATCTGAAAGCATTGGCAGCAGAGGTCACGGTTTTTTGGACAACCAAGGGTACAGGCAAGACAGACACAACTCCAATCCAGCAGAGGCAGGGGATCACTGGCAAAGTTCTGTGAGAGTTTTCTCAGACCCTCCCATTGCACTGGCCCTGAGGAGCGGGGTACTCTCACAAGGAGTGCAAAGTTTTGGAAGATGCTGAGGTAGTATCATGCTGACCGTACCAACGTCCTCCGTGATTCCTCTCTGCCTTTTAATTATTGGGTACAGAGACATTACAAGTATAGGAGACCCTCTCCTTTAAATTGGGAAATGATTTATAGGAGGACATCCTCCACGTCTCTTCAGACACCACCACTAGAACACCAGGGTGAACGTGTTCCATGATGCAACAGCCAAGTTAGTGTTTTCAAGGGTGTTTATGATGCCTGGAAAAAAAATGTTTACACAGTATGTTGATGTGTACTCCCCAGGGGAAGTGTTGTGTATGTCTTGGTTGAAAACATTGCTAAAGTTGAAAAATGCATCAAAAACGCTACGTGTGAACATAGCCCAAGTGGTGGAGAAACATTTTATTTTTTTTGTTACTTATTTTGCTTACATACAAATCATTACCCTGGAAAGGATGTCCCTTAACATATTTCCCAGGAAACTAAATTTTGGTATAGTTTTTGTATGTTTTATTGTGCGGCAGGAAAAGTGGCGTAAGACTCTGACAACATTGTTCACAGCAGTGACCTGGGAGTCAGAAATGCTTCCCCATGATGTTCCCATGTCATTTGAGCACTGTTCCCATAGATTTCTGACATTTTGGGACTCTAAAAAGACCTCCGGGGGAGTTGCGGCAAAAAAGCTTGGGTTTCCCTTAGACTTACATTGGGCTCAGTGCTCGGGTCGAGCACCCGAGCCATTCCAATTTGCTCGACCCGAGCAACGAGCACCTGAGCATTTTAGTGCTCGCTCATCACTAATTATCACCAAAAAGTTCTATCTTCGTCTCATCAGACCAGATAATCTTATTTCTCATAGTCAGGGAGTCCTTCATGTGTTTTATAACAAGCTCTATGCAGGCTTTCATATGTCTTGCATAGGAGAGGCTTCTGTCGGGTCACTCTGTCATAAAGCCCTGACTGGTGGAGGGCTGCAGTGATAGTTGACTTTGTGGAACTTTCTCCGATCTCCCTAATGCATCTGTGGAGCTCAGCCACAGTGATCTTGGGGTTCTTCTTTACCTCTCTCAACAAGGCTCTTCTCCCGCAATTGCTCTTTTTGGCTGGACGGACAGGTCTAGGAAGACTTCTGGTGGTCCCAAACTTCTTCCATTTAAGGATTATGGAGGCCACTGTGCTCTTAGGAACCTTGAGTACTGCAGAAATTCTTTTTTAACCTTGGCCAGATGTGTGCCTTGCCACAATTCTGTCTCTGAGCTCCTTGGCCAGTTCCTTTGACCTCATGATTCTCATTTGGTCTGACATGCACTGTAAGCTGTGAGATCTTAGACAGGTGTGTGCCTTTACAAATCAAGTCCTATCAGTTTAATTAAACATAGCTGGACTCCAATGAAGGAGTAGAACCATCTCAAGGAGGATCACAAGGAAATGGACAGCATGTGACTAGAGTTGAGCGATACTTTCCGATATCCTAAAGTATCGGAATCGGAATGGTATCGCCGATATCACTAAAATATCGGCGATACCCGATATCGATACCGGAAGTCCCATGTAAGTCTATGGGAACAAAATATCGAAATTAAAAAAAACCCATTCTTGCCTTGTTGGTTAATTGTACATGAAGGAAAACAAGAAAGAGTAATGTAGAATGTATTGGGGAAGGTTGAGGAGACATTAAAGGCATAGATGTTTAACCCAATCAAATGGAATAGCATAAATATTTTTTTTTTAAAGATGTCGGATTGACAGAATTGACATGTAAGTTTTTTTTGGCAATATGTATATACACAATCCAGCTCTTCATCTCACCTTTAATTTCACACACTTCCTTCATACTTCTGCGCTCATCTTTTCATCAATTATTCTTCATCTTCACCTTCTTTATCTCTTCTTAACTTCTTCCCTTATTCATCTTGTTAACATTACTCATATTCTTCTTATAACTATTATTCTATTCATATTCTCTTCACTTCTTCATATATTCTTATTGTGAAGAGAATCCTGTATTAATCTGTCAGTAAATTTTCATCTTCCGTTCTTGCTGTCACAAAATATTAAATTCAACATATTTGTCCTGTTCATTTACCTGCAGCACAGCATTATTCAGGGGCACCCGAGAGAACGGACTCCCCCATACACTGCTTAGTCTTTTCTGCTGAAATTTAGACATATATTTTGCTCTTCATTTGTCTTATACTCAATTCTACTGCATTTAATCTTCCTGCTTATTTCTTGTGCTCTGTCCGTATCTGTATTGTAGCACAATCTGTACCAGCTGATGTTACTGGGACACGTACAAGCAGGAGGTAACCTGGCTCCAAGCACACCAAGACCAGCAGTACGTTTGCTTGGAACTCGTATACCAAGATGGAGGCACTAGGCCAAGGCACTGCGGAAACTGCTGTCGTACTAGAATCTCGAGGGGCTAGCAGAAGGAAAGAGCCAATTGGCACAACGGACCAGCTGAGTTTACTGGGACACGGTTACTAAGCAGGAGGTACCTGTGCTCCAAAGCACTACCAAGGACCAGCAGACGTTGCTGGAACTCGGATACCGAGATGGAGGCACCTAGGCCAAAGGCACTGCGGAGAACCAGCTGACGGTACTGGAACCCGGAGGGGCAGCAGAAGGAAAAGAGCCAATGGCACAACCGAGGACCAGCTGACGTTACTGGGACACGGTTACTAAGCAGGAGGTACCTGTGCTCCAAAGCACTACCAAGGACCAGCAGACTGTTGCTGGAACTACGGATACCAGAGATGGAGGCACCTAGGCCAAAGGCACTGCAGGACAGCAGACTTGCTGATGATCCCAGGAGCACCTGGCCAAGTCACGCGGAGAACAGTGGTACGGAACCCGGAGGGGCAGCAGAAGGAAAAGAGCCAATGGCACAACCGAGGACCAGCTGACGTTACTGAACCCCAGTAACACAGGAGCAAGTGTTGACTGTGCTAACAGCACTTCCGAGCAACAACTGGCGGTGTTGGAGCCCAGGGTCAAGGAGGATGTTTAAATACTAGATCAAGTAATTTCCTTGTTACCTGTCAATTTTAAATGTCTATACTTCAAACAAGAGAAAGATAACCTTTACTACCATAAGATGATGATTTCATTTAAACTAATATCTAGATAAATAAAGAATTGACAAACATAAACACATACATTAACATGTTGAACAGCAATGCAAACCACAAAATAAATTAGTTAAGGAATCTGCTATACGGTTGTACATAAAAGCATACAAGTACATATCTGAATCCATTAATGATGGATAAGTAACAGTATGTACACCATTTTTATTGTATAGACAATGAATGTCTGACTTCAAAACATCATCAGCATTACAAGTTATCTGTGACATTACTAAAATGTTACATTTGCTGAATAATGTCACTAAACAGTTTATACAAAATTATACAATTTCCATCATGTAATACTCATAATATGTGGCAATAATCATGTTTATTAACAAACATAACCTTTAAAAAGTGCATAGTGCATAGTGAAAATTGCTATTTATGCCTGACTGTCGACTTGCAAGCATGACAACGGATAGATAAGGTATATATAGATGAGACTGCATAGCCACAGATGGTGAATGGCGATGTAATACTGTACCTCAATAAAGTGTGCGTCACTACTACATAATTTTTTTTATATAGCTTTATAAACAGGGTACGTGGATGTATGCTTGCGCCTTTGTTTTGACGCACAGACTGCCTTCCTGCTGAGACGCGTTGGGTAGTGAACAGTTGTGTGCAGTGTTCACTGTAGTCTGAGGTTTTCCTTTTTGGAGTGCAGATCACGCTCCAGTTAGTTCTTCAACCACTGCTGGTTGTAGTCTGCTGAGCGTGTGTCACTGGCACATCCTTGAAATTTTTCTCTAATTGTTGCTGCTCCACTCTATTACAAATAAATAAAATCTATTAGTGTGACGCGCTTCCATCCGTATACAATACATTGGTTGCAAACACTATAGAAGTACACAAAGGGGCCTTTCACACCTACTGAACAGTTGTGTGCAGTGTTCACTGCAGTCTCTGCGGAATAACCACACTTAGGCCTTATAACTTTTCAGACTTTCTTTATCAATCTACCAAGATGAAGAAGGCAGGGAGTAAGGCACGTGGTCGTGGAGTTTCTTCAGGGAGAGGACGTGGGGATTCTGTGGCTGCTGCGGCCCCCAGTGACACAGCATCCACCAGTTTTCCCCGGGCCGTGAGCGTTCCTTTATGCGCACTTTTGTAGGAGCTCGGAGTACCCCCCTGCTGCGGGAAGAACAAATTGAAGCCGTTGTTGTTTGGATCTCAGCCAATGCATCGACTTCAATTGCTTCCACCTCCTCTCAGGACCACAGCACTGTTGGGCAACCATCTGTCTCTTCACCGCCTGGCAAATTGCCCAGGCAGTCAGAGAGTTCTGTACAGGAGCCAGCTGAGTGTCTGCTTCTGTTCTCAGAATCTATTGGCTTGCAAACAGGGGCCCAGCCAAGCAGCATTCTGTAATGTGAAGAAGAGGGAGTATGCAGTGATGCGCAACAGCTGTGTCTCTCTGAATCTGAAGAGGCGGGTGAGACAGTGCCGATGGTCAGCACACCGCAGAACGCATCTGATGATGATGATGAGACCCAGGTGCCAGTTTCTGTTGAGCATGGTGCTGGCCAGACCACCCAACAGCAGGTGTTGGAAGAGGGTAGTGGAGATGATGAGGTCCAATACCCAACATGGCATGAAGAACAGGAAGGTGGTGGGAGCAGCTCAGAGGAATAATAATAATATTTATTTATATAGCGCCATCATATTCCGCAGCGCTTTACAGTTTAGCAGTTTCAGAACACAAGTCATAAGTAACAACGTTAACAATACAATAATTTAAGCTAAATAAGTCGCCCCTGCTCGTGACAGCTTACAATGTACAATGAGATGGGGGAGATACAAAGTATAGGTGTTTATATACAATGGTGCATTTACAATGATGTTCCAGCCATCTTAAGGGACTGAGGGATGGAGATAGTGAATGGGCTAGAGACACACACACACTTACACAGAATACATAGAATGACTTTGATTAGTGAATGTGATAGGCCGCTCTGAACAAATGTGTTTTGAGGGAGCGCCTGAAACCATGCAAATTGTGGATAGTCCTAATTTCTTGGGGTACAGCATTCCAGAGGATTGGCGTAGAGCAGGAGAAGTCTTGGAGTCGGGAGTGGGAGGTACGTATTAGTGCAGAGGTTAGTCGAAAGTCGTTTGCAGAGCGCAGCAGTCGGTTAGGCCGATAGATAGAAATGAGGGAGGAGATGTAGGAGGGGTGCTGCACTGTGGAGAGCTTTGTGGGTGAGAACCAGTACTTTGGTTGAAAGCTGGGAGAGGCCTAGAGAAATGGTTAGTGATAGAAGGAAGATAGAGGAAGACATTGCCCCAACGGTACAAACAGGAGGGAGAGTTAGGCTGCAGACTCGGTTGCCTGTAGCCTCCAGTTTGGCACCTGTTCGGAGCAGTTGTCTTCCAAAAGTCAAAACGTGCGCTCCCAGGACTTGCACTGCGTGGTCCTTTTTTCACACACTTGCACATGATATTTGCTATGTGAAATGCAAGCTGTGTAATCAAAAATTAAAAATAGCTAAAAGTGTCAGTCACCTCAATACCACAAATATGTGGAAACATGTGCGGACAAAGCACGTAGTTGAGTTACAAAGACACACTGGAGATGTAGGCCAACCTACAGCAGCACCTACATCTTCAGGTTGTGTTGAAGCCTCTTCATCGAGCTCACACACAGCTGGTTATGCTTCCTCACAGGATCGCCATGGAAGAACCTCGGCCACTGTTGTCCAGAGACAAACTGTTATTCCACACACAGCAGCAAGTTCCCTGTCATCCTCACACTCCCAGGCCACAAAACAGCCAGCGGTAGCACAGGCATGGGATAAAAGACGGCCATACTCCGCAAACCATGCACGAGCACAGGCTCTGAATGCTGGCATTGCAAAACTCCTGTCCCTTGAAATGCTGTGATTCAGGCTGGTGGAGACAGACAGTTTCCGTAACTGAATATCATTGTCAATCCCACAATACAATGTGCCAAGCCGATTTCATTTCAGCAGGCAAGCCGTCCCTGGTCTGCAAAAGCATGTTGAGGGAAAAATTAAACATGCGCTACTAAAAGCCCTCAGTAGCAAGGTCCACCTGACCACCGATGCGTGGACCAGTACCCATTGTTATGATCTGCTACAACCAGTAAGGAAAGAAGGGAATTCTGTCCCTACAATACAACTAAGCTGAATCCCTACGATGTAACGGGGAACCTGATCCTGCGACCAGACCCGCTAAAGTCCTCATCTAGTGTGAACGAAGACCTATAGTTGCGAGGGAGTAATCCCTACAAGATCTAGGGACTGGGAGAAAAGGTGGACACCTCCTAACATAAATTGTAGCATGGATAATTAAACAGAAAAATAAATACTTTGTGATCCTAACATCAAGCAAAACTCACAGATTAAGGCACCTAAGCACCCGGCTAGCTTAACAGTAGATAATACAATGAAGTCAAGCAAAGCCAGAAGGGCGGAGCCAGACTAAATAGGGAAAAAAGGTCATGTGACCAGCAAACTGAAACAAAACCTAACAAGAGGGTTCTAACACCCATGGCCAGGGACAATACCTTTCCCTCACTGCCCATTGGGTCAATGTTGTGCAGCCGGGTACTGATCTTGCGAGTGGCGCTGTACGTGTTCTGCCAACTCCAAGGATTGCAGGAATCAAGTCTGTACACATTGATTTCCTCCTATTCCAGTTCCTCAGAATCATCGCTGCAGGAGCCGTCACGGTCTACCTCCACATGGACCCGTGAACGTTTACCTGTTGCGACCGATATGAGCACAGCCGTGTCCAAATGTCAACAGGCCATCCTGAAATTAATTTCCATGGGGAATCTTAGCCACACAGCGCAGGAGCTCTGTAATGCCATAAAGCAGGAGAGCGACGTGTGGTTTTTGGAAGAGAATCTACAGGCAGGCTTGGTAGTGTGTGACAATGGCCGAAATCTGGTGTCAGCTCTGGGCCTTGGCAACCTCACTCACATACCATGTCTGTCATATGTGCTCAACTTGGTCGTGCAGAGTTTTTTGAGGGACTATCCGGATCTTGATGCACTGCTGCACAAGGTCCGCCTAGAGTGCGCTCACTTGCGACGTTCCAGCATGGCCAGATCGCTGATTGCAGCTCTGCAACGCAGATTTCACCTTCATGAACATCGCATTATATGTGACGTACCCACCAGGTGGAATTCCTCGTTACATATGTTGGAGCGGTTGTGTGAGCAGCAGCCAACAGTAATGGAGTATCAGCTGCATCAGGCGCAGTCAACTCGCAATTTGCGGCGTTCACACTTCACCACTACTGAGTGGGCCTCTATAATAAGAATAATAATATTATTTATTTATATAGCGCCATAATATTCCGCAGTGCTTTACAGTTTAACAGTTTCAAAACACGAGTCATAAGTAACAACGTTAACAATACAATAATTAAAGCAAAATCAGCCGCCCCTGCTGGTGAAAGCTTACAATCTACAATGAGGTGTGGGAGATACAAAGTACAGGTGTTTATATACAATGGTGTTTTTACAATGATGGTCCAGCCATTTTAAGGAAGTGAGGGATGCATGGAGATAGTGAATGGGCTACACACACAGAATTACACATAGAATGACTTTGATTAGTGAATGTGATAGGCCACTGTGAACAAATGTGTTTTGAGGGAGCGCCTGAAACCATCCAAATTGCGGATAGTCCTAATTTCTTGGGGTAGAGCATTCCAGAGGATTGGCGCAGCGCGGGTGAAGTCTTGGAGTTGGGAGTGGGAGGTACGGATTAGTGCAGAGGTTAGTCGAAGGTCGTTTGCAGAGTGCAGCAGTCGGTTAGGCCGATAAATATAAATAAGGGAGGAGATGTAGGGGGGTGCTGCGCTGTGGAGAGCTATGTTGGTGAGAACCAGTAATTAGAATTGGATCCTATAATGAATGGGCAGCCACTGCCAGTGTAATGAGTGGCGAATAACTCTATGAAGGATATCTGCCACGTTTTGCGTGCGTTTGATGAGTCAACGCGGATGGCGAGTGCAGATGATGCACTAGTCAGCCTGACTGTCCCCCTTATCTGCCTGCTTCAAAAAACACTGCAAGCACTAAGGCATGAGGTTTTGGAAGAGGTGGAGGATGAGGAGTCACAAATTCCATCACCTTCTGGACAGTCAGCGCAACGTGGTTCCTCACAAAGGGCTGGAGGACTTTCAAAGTACCATGCTGTATCAACAATTGAACCTCCAGAGTCGCTGTCTATATTTTCATAACCATTACAAACTTTTAATGTATTTACAAAGCACATAATGTACATTTTTTGTCTATCCTTTTGTAATGCTATTGTGTTTCCATAAACTGATGTTACAGAATTATGATACAAAGTTTTTAAATTTTGAGTTTTAAATTTTGTAAATTTATATGTATTTGAAGGACTTTGTGAGGAGGATGAGGAGTCACAAATTCCATCACCTTCTGGACAGTCAGCGCAACGTGGTTCCTCACAAAGGGCTGGAGGACTTTCAAAGTACCATGCTGTATCAACAATTGAACCTCCAGAGTCGCTGTCTATATTTTCATAACCATTACAAACTTTTAATGTATTTACAAAGCACATAATGTACATTTTTTGTCTATCCTTTTGTAATGCTATTGTGTTTCCATAAACTGATGTTACAGAATTATGATACAAAGTTTTTAAATTTTGAGTTTTAAATTTTGTAAATTTATATGTATTTGAAGGACTTTGTGAGGAGGATGAGGAGTCACAATTCCATCACCTTCTGGACAGTCAGCGCAACGTGGTTCCTCACAAAGGGCTGGAGGACTTTCAAAGTACCATGCTGTATCAACAATTGAACCTCCAGAGTCGCTGTCTATATTTTCATAACCATTACAAACTTTTAATGTATTTACAAAGCACATAATGTACATTTTTTGTCTATCCTTTTGTAATGCTATTGTGTTTCCATAAACTGATGTTACAGAATTATGATACAAAGTTTTTAAATTTTGAGTTTTAAATTTTGTAAATTTATATGTATTTGAAGGACTTTGTGAGGAGGATGAGGAGGAGTCAATGGAGGAGGAAGACATCGCTCCAGAGGGAGGTAGACAATGCTCTAGTCAGTATGTAGACCAAGGGTGGGGTGATGCACAGCAGGCGGAGATGACGCCTCTTGCAGGGGACAACGTTTCTTGGCCAGTTGGGAGTCTGCAGCACATGGTTGATTTCATGCTGCAGTGGCTGAGAAACGACCGCCGCATCGAACACATTCACACCACGTCTGATTATTGGGTGTACACCCTCCTAGACCCTCGCTACCGGGACAACTTACAAAGCCTCATCACACCGTTGAACCGGGAGCGTAAAATGCGGAAGTACCAAGACACACTGGTGCAATCCATAATGTTCTCCATTCCAGCCGAGAGCACTGCTGCTGCTACTGATTTACAAAGCAGCTCTGTGCGTCGAGGCAGTGGAGACAGCTCTGCAACAAGAGGGAGCACAAGCAGCGCCTCTGCACAGGGCAAGAACAGTATGTTCCAAATGTGTCGAAGTTTTGTGGCAGCGCCACCAATGTCTACACCATCCGAGACGGCTCCAGTCAGCAGGAGGCAACATTTCCGTAAGATGGTGACAGACTACATGTCTTGCCCTCTCAGTGTACTCCCAGATGGCTCTTCCCCATTCAAGTTTTGTGTCTCTAAGCTGGATACATGGCCAGAGCTTAGCCAGTATGCATTGGAGGTGCTGGCTTGATCTGCTGGCAGTGTATTATCGGAGCGCGTCTTTACTGCTGCAGGTGGTGTACTAACAGACCGTTGCATGCGACTATCCTACGATAATGTAGAACGGCTTACTTTTCTGAAAATGAACTAGGCATGGATCTCGCCTGAATTTGCCTGTCCGGTTTCAGATTAACTAACTGGTTGACAACGTTTTCCATGTCTCCTGTTATGTTCATCTTTCTACCACCTGAGCTATACTCCCTGGGCTACAACACTGCCAGTTGCTGCTCAGAAGTGTCGTGTCCACAGACCAATACACAAGCTATAGTGATAGTGGGGTTCAGTAACGCCTGCTGTTCCCCTGCTGTGTGTCCGGCAAAAATTACTGCTACCTACCTACACATGTTTAAAAAAACATGACATGTTAAAGTGGCTAGTGCTACACATAGATATCAGGCTACACCCTTATTTCTAAGCTGTAAACAAGTGAAACGTCAAATTTAAAACCATTCAATGATTAGTGTTGGTAACAAATCTGTAACTAAATAATTGTGACATATATGGCAGATATCCACATGTCTAACACAAATGCTAACACAAAAGCATACTTATGCTATAGGGTACTGATGGTGAACCTTCTCACTCCATAACTTTGACCAATCCAACTCACATCATGCCTCAAATGCTGCAATGTTGGAAGTGCATAATGTGGGTTGAACTTTGACAACAGCTGCAGTGCGAAGGTTATCCTTCTGTGTTCTTGGCTTTTAAATAAAAGCATACAAGTAAATATAATAATACATTGTTGATTAAGGGACATGATGTACACCTGTAATATTGTGCAAACAATGGATGTAGGACTATTCCTCTTCAACATTACTTATATTTGTGTCATTTGAAAAAATACATATTTTAGTTAAAAATTAAAAACCCATGTTCAGTAGCTGTGAAAGGCCCGTTTGTGTACTTCTATATTGTTTGCAACCAATGTATTGTATACGGATGGAAGCGCGTCACACTAATAGATTAGATTTATTTTAAATGGAATGTAGCAGAACCAATTGGAGATAAATGAAAAGGATGAGCCACTGAGACACGCTCAGCAGAGTACAAGCAGCAGTGCTTGAACATGTAACTGGAGCGTGATCTGCACTCAAAAAAGTAAAAAACACAGACTGAAGTGAACACTGAAACACAACTGTCCACAATCTGTGAAAAGCTCCTTTCTGTACTTCTATAGTGTTTGCAACCAATGTATTGTATACGGATGGAAGCGCGTCACACTAATAGATTAGATTTATTTTAAATGGAATGTAGCAGAACCAATTGGAGATAAATGAAAAGGATGAGCCACTGAGACACGCTCAGCAGAGTACAAGCAGCAGTGCTTGAACATGTAACTGGAGCGTGATCTGCACTCAAAAAAGTAAAAAACACAGACTGAAGTGAACACTGAAACACAACTGTCCACAATCTGTGAAAAGCTCCTTTCTGTACTTCTATAGTGTTTGCAAGTTGCAACCAATGTATTGTATACGGATGGAAGCGCGTCACACTAATAGATTAGATTTATTTTAAATGGAATGTAGCAGAACCAATTGGAGATAAATGAAAAGGATGAGCCACTGAGACACGCTCAGCAGAGTACAAGCAGCAGTGCTTGAACATGTAACTGGAGCGTGATCTGCACTCAAAAAAGTAAAAAACACAGACTGAAGTGAACACTGAAACACAACTGTCCACAATCTGTGAAAAGCTCCTTTCTGTACTTCTATAGTGTTTGCAACCAATGTATTGTATACGGATGGAAGCGCGTCACACTAATAGATTAGATTTATTTTAAATGGAATGTAGCAGAACCAATTGGAGATAAATGAAAAGGATGAGCCACTGAGACACGCTCAGCAGAGTACAAGCAGCAGTGCTTGAACATGTAACTGGAGCGTGATCTGCACTCAAAAAAGTAAAAAACACAGACTGAAGTGAACACTGAAACACAACTGTCCACAATCTGTGAAAAGCTCCTTTCTGTACTTCTATAGTGTTTGCAACCAATGTATTGTATACGGATGGAAGCACGTCACACTAATAGATTTGATTTTTTTTTCTAATATAATGGAGCTGCACCAATTCCACAAAATAAAAAAAAAAAAAAAAAAAAGAGTCAGTGACACGTGCAGATGCCTACAAACAGCGGTGGATGCAGAGCAAACTGCAGCGTCACCTGCACTGTCACACACACACCTTGCACAGAGCTGTTAAAACAACACTGGCAAAATGAAGCTTTACACAGCGGTTGGTAAACTAGCCTGCCTCAAGCACAGTAGTACACAAAATCGCAATATCTAACTGTCCCTCAGAGTGAGCAGAGTAGCGTTCTGTCCCTTACTGAGTTCACAGCACAGTGACGCTAAAATGGCGGCGGCGCCTTTTATAGTGCATTCTGACATCATTTCAGCAGCCAATCACAGCCATGCCATTAGTTAAGATGACCGCAGCATTACAGGATGTGCCCACACTTCGTAGGATTCCTCATTGGCTGACTAAAATCACATTGCCTCTCAAAGAATTATGGAACTTCCGATTCCGGTATACGATATGGAAAAAGTATCGGAATTAAGTATCGGAATTCCGATAACGCGAATATCGGCCGATACCCGATACTTGCGGTATCGGAATGCTCAACACTACATGTGACTTAAATATGATTGTCTGAGCAAAGGGTCTAAATACTTATGACCATGTGACATTTCATTTTTTCTTTTAATAAATTTGGAAAAATTTCTACATTTCTGTTTTTTCAGACAAAATGGGGTGCAGAGTGTACATTAATGAGAAAAAAAATTAACTTTTTTGAATTTACCAAATGGCTGCAATGAAACAAAGAGTGAAAAATTTAAAGGGTTCTGAATACTTTCCGTACCCACTGTACTTGGTCTCTGTAATTAAATTTGGGGCTGGTACATTGTCTCAGACAGTACCACACTATGTGGCGATTACACTATCTATGTATGTCTTTGCACATCTTTAACACCTAAACATCTGTAATTTCTATACTGCATTCTATTCCAGTACGTGTCACATGGATGGTGCACAAAGATGCCACATTGATGTCATACAGATGGTACACACGTACATACGTGTGGCCCACAGAAAGCCAAAAAAAAGGACATTCTCAAGCGTAATTTTATTTTATGTGGACATGTGAAGGGGCCTTAATAGGTTAGGGTGGATTCTGCATTTGTCCCATTCATCTGGAATCTGCAGAAATCCATGTGCTTGCAGAAACAACCCTATTCAGATAAATAGAAGTGATTTTCAGTTGCAGAAATTCCTTTTAACTGAACCTGCCATGTGTGAATCCAATGTTAAAATGAATGTCTAATGTGTGAAGAAAAAAATCATTATTTCACAATACTGTTGCCATCTTTCACCCCAAACAAGCTTCCCATTCTTAGGTGTGTACATAAAAGTAAGTACATAATTGTAGATATTTTAATAATTATTGTATCAATTTTAGCAATGGCTGACATAATGAAAACAAATTAACTTTTTATAAGTGAAAGGAGGAACTCTTGTTTGAGATGTAGAATTACTCTTCATTAAGCAGTCGTGATTTGAGGATTAAAACACTAACACATGATCTGAGGTATAAATATGAAGAGCCTGAGTATTATTCATACTTGCTTGACATTAATTACTCTATATAGTTGAGTTCTTGAAAACACAGCACAATTCTTATTTACACTGTTTGTAACACCTTCACTAAGATCTAAATGGATTATCCAGGACTTTAATGATTTTTGTCTATTGGGTTAAGAAATAACAGGCAAGTAGTTGCTGACTACTGTATTTTTCGGGCTACAGGACACAATTTTTTCCCCTAAACATGGGAAGAAAATGGGGTGCGTCTAATAGTTTTAATGCAGCTTACCGATGGGGGGCAATGGAACGGGGTCACAGGAGGAAGGGTCCCTGCTGCAGGAAGCCGGTGGCTGCAGGAGTGGGGTGATGCTACGGGTCCTGGGCTGGGAAGTGGAGTCTCTGTCCTGCGCATTGACTTCCCAGTAGTGGGCTTCAGGGAAATGGCCATCGAAGGCGACGCATGTGCAGATTGAGATCTCGGACTATAAGACGGACCCTTATTTTCTGAAAATTTTTTTTCCCTATTTTCCACCCCTAAACTTGTGGTGCGTTTTATAGTCCACAAAATACGGTACTTGCCTGCTAAGCACATGGACGATCTCTGCCATCTCACTGTCACGCTGTCGCCTCGCGAGCTCCGGTATACTTACCGGGCCGTGGTGCCCCTGCCCGCTCCCGGAGCTGCTGTGCATCATCTGGCGTCCTGTCTTCGGGTTCGCAGTCGGTCCCTGGTTCTCTTCGGGTGCGCGTGCACGCCTCTCAGCGAAGCACGCGCACCTCCTCTACTGTGTAACTCCACTGCTCCTTCCGTCCTCTCTATGATCCTGGAGGATTCTGACCCGGAAGTCCCGTGGCGCGCTCTACATATCAGGCAAGCCTCTTCCCTCGAGCCGTGCTTAATGATCAAATTTGCCTTGCTTGTGATTCAGGTCCCTCTGTGTTTTCTCTCTTAGTGCCTTCCTGCCTGTGTCTCAGCCGTGTCCTCCTGCCAGTGTCTCACCCCTGCCTGTGTCTCAGCCATGCCCTCCTGCCAGTGTCTCATCCCTGCCTGTGTTTCAGCGTTGCCCTCCTGCCAGTGTCTCATCCCTGCCTGTGTTTCAGCCGTTTCCTCCTGCCAATGTCTCATCGCTGCCTGTGTTTTGTCCGTGCAGTCTTGTCCGTATTTTTGCAGTGCCCACAAGTCAGTGCCTCGGCCGTGCCCGCCTATTTGTTAATCCTTCCCGTCTCCCGCTTGTGTCTCCTACTGTCCGTCCCTGGGTACCAGCTGTCGCGGCGATAGTCTCCCTTGGGCCTGCCCCATACGCTCCCTGTATAGGGGGTGGTTCACCAGGTCAGCTCGCCCTGGGGAGGTTCATTGTCGCGGCCCAACGGGTTCACTTTAGGGGTTCTACACGTTCTCACACTCACCCAGTGATTCCCTCTCATCAAAAGAGTATCTCTTCCGTCTGCTCTGTCTACATGGCATCACTGCTGACGCCATGCTGATTAACAGTCGGATCCCCTCAGTTGAATATCAGGGAGCCAGCTGTCAATCGGCAGAGACGCAGATCAACAAAAACGATGTTGCTTTGTTGACGTGATGTTAGCGGAAGCATGGGAATCACTACTAGGTGCAGTCTGTGATCGCTCTGAGCTGGACAGAACAGGCAGGTAGTTAGTTAAATAGAACCTGACTGCTGATATATGTGGTCCGAATCACAGGCAACAGGTAACAGACACTGCTAACACACAACCTGGTTGCATATTCGACCAGAGGGTGATTACACACCCATGATAGTCAGCATGAGAAAAGCAAAGAGCAAATACCTGCTCCAAACAAGCATATAAACCAGGAGAAAAAAGGAGCGTATAGGTTACCGAAAGTACAAAATCTTTTATTCAATAACAATGTGTATCTGTACATAAAAGTCATAAAGGACATATAACACAGGTGGCAGCAAAAATTACATCAAATGCATTGCAAATCATAGTATATAGGACCCCACATATATCCAGACCCGAGCCAAACCATACCCACAGTGAGATTAGTGGGCACAGAAAAAATTGTTTATGAGAATAATAGTTTTGTAAGACAAATTGCCCACACAACCAATATTAAGTAACATGGATGGCTCTTCCAAATGGAGGGAAGAGATGAAAAAGCAAGAAAAACAACGAGGGGAGCTACAGAAAAATCAATAAGGTATATATGCCTAAATATTTAAGCACAATGCATGCCCAGTTAACACCTCTCCCTTTGCTGTGCGCAAATGTTTTAATAAAGTGCTAGTAGTGCCAATAAACAACAAAGGGAGCTACAAAAAAATTAGTTAGGAGATGCCTGAGTATATAGGCACAATGCATGCCAAGTAAATACCTCTCCCTTTGCTGTAAGCCAATGTTTTAGAAAAGTGCTAGTAATACCAGTAAACATAGCCACCCCCCACTGGATATAATGAGGTCAGAGATCGTAAAACATGACATAGATGCAAAAGCAGATGAATTATCGCATAAATAGCCACATGGATCTTACCCAGGTATATGGGACAAGGTACCCCCAGCACAAGTGCAGCTGTCCGGTCCCGACGCACGTTTCGTGGGCTAAAACCCACTTTCTCAAGGGACGGTACATGGGAGTAGCAGACAAGGACCTTCTTAAGCTATAAGTCAGCAGTCACATGCTGCTGGAGAGCCAATCAGCGCAGTGCATCTTGGCGCATGTGCAGTGCGTCTCCCAGGTCCTGTGCCATGCAGCCACAGCGTCTGGTGTGACGCCCGGCGGCATGTCAGGAGTGGTTGACACACGAACGCATGCGCACCACCGCTAGAATGGATTCAGTATACTGTGTCGTAAATACCGCATAGAATGTAAGAAAATAAATGAGTGGCGCATAGAAGAGAATAATATTGGAATCTGATAGCAACCAATAGTCATATAGCAGGTAAATACAATATCAGACTGAGAGTCAGTCAGAGGAATTCCAATAGGCATATCAGTGTCACAGATCTCTTCCATATTTCAATGGGATGTTCACAACATCAGGTATTTTTTGAAGAAGGTTCGTCCAGAACTGATCTTGATGAGTAGTGTCCATACATACATAATCATAATCACATAGACTAAAATAAAGACGAAAAAGCAACAAGATCAATAAAAATAAAAGCAAAATTAAAAACACGGACATGCTGCACAATGTGAGGGGGTATATAACCAGAACAAAGGAAACAAAGAGGAAAACTGTACCACTAAAGGAAATTATGATACTAAAGAAATGGGGCAAAGGACATAGATTCATTCAAACCTTTAGGTGTTAGAGTGTCTAATTTGGCAATCCACCTGGTTTCCATCTGAGCCAAAATCTTCTTATAATTTCCACCCCTAACACCCAAATGGAGAATATCAATGCCTCTAACCATAAAAGTAGCCGCGTTGCCATCATGGTACTTCAGAAAATGGCGTGGGATGGTTTTTAAATCAGATTGATCTCTTGCCGACTTGGCCGCGCGAATGTCCCGCACATGCTCCCGTACCCTCCCTGGTGGTGAGACCGACATAAATTTTAGAGCAGCCACATGTAGCATAGTAAATAACATGGGTGCTCCCACAGGAAATACGATGTCGAATGTTGTATTCTTTTTCACCACCAGAGGACCGAAAGGTGGAGCAGCGCAGGACATTCGCGCAGGCAACGCAATGACCACATGGAAAAGAGCCAGGAGTCGGTCCCCTTGACCCGAAGCGGTTTTAAGATCTTGAGCTTGTGCTTCAAATCTCGCCTCGGATGAACAGATGCGCCTCACCCTTAGGAACTGCCCAACCGGGACAGCCCTAATAGTAGATGGATTGTGTGCTGATGTAGCATGAATAAGTGAATTGACAGAGGTAGGTTTCCTATATACATCAGTCTGGATGTGGTCACTGGGGTCAACATCCAGAGTAATGTTGCTTTTTCGTCTTTATTTTAGTCTATGTGATTATGATTATGTATGTATGGACACTACCCATCAAGATCAGTTCTGGACGAACCTTCTTCAAAAAAGACCTGATGCTGTGAACATCCCATTGAAATATGGAAGAGATCGGTGACGCTGATATGCTTATTGGAATTCCTCTGACTGACTCTCAGTCTGATATTGTATTTACCTGCTATATGACTATTGGTTGCTATCAGATTCCAATATTATTCTCTTCTATGTGCCACTCATTTATTTTCTTACATTCTATGCAGTATTTACGACACAGTATACTGAATCCATTCTAGCGGTGGTGCGCATGCATTCGTGTGTCACCCACTCCTGACATGCCGCCGGGCGTCACACCAGACGCTCTGGCTGCATGGCATGACGTTGGTATAGTCGAGCTGTTTACTCGTACGGAACCAAGGACTCCCAAACTGAGCCCCTACCCCATTATCAGGATACTCCCCGATATCCTCTCCCCAATAACGAGAGACAGTAAATCTTTGGAATATATATGGCCACAGCAGCCTTTATTTAAATACAAACAATGTTAACAATAATTAACATATACCAGTAGTGTAGGAGGGGTACCTTTCATCAAACTCAATCTGACAGGTCATCACGCCCCCTATCATTTAATCCGTCTCCTTGTGATTTGATCTGTCTGGGAAATCTGGGCTGTTGAATCTGGGAATTTCAATCAAAGTGATTCATGAATTTATTCGGCTCTATTTATATTTTATCCATCTCCTTGTGGATTTGATCAGTCTGTGGTGTGGGGGAAAGATGTATCAAGGCGAATCTTGATTTTATAAGGCTCTTTTTTGTGGGGGCTCTTTTAAGTCCACCAGTAAATGTATGTAAAGGGATTTTCTAGCATGGGTGGCATTAAATCTGAGGGTGTGCTTCACTCGCTGTAAAGTTATATCTTAGTAGTCTATGTACAGGCTAAAATTAGTTTATTCTACAGTATTATCCAGTATATAAGTTTTTCCACATAGAGAATTAAAGATAGGATCCGTATCTTTTTAGCAGGAGTGCACCAGTGATGTGTTGTGACATGTCCAGTAAAGTACAATTGAGAGAAGCTCGCATCTTAACATGCTATTTAGATATGGTAATTCACTTGATAGAAATTACGCATAGTAATTAGCACTGTATTGTGTATAGCCCGGCATACTCAGCTTAGCCCTGACATGTCCGGGCATGCCCGGACAAGTGGTGAATATTCCAACAGATGTAGTGCGGTGTTTTTAAATTTGATTTTCTCTCAGCAATAAAATTTCTCACAATTGTATCATTACGCGGTTTATCAGCAGAAAACTTCGCCAATATCTTACTGAACGGCATGTTCCGAGCTAAAAAATGTAAAAAGTACACGCAGTAGTGACCGCAGACAGTGCTATACGTGTCTTGGATTTGGCTGCCTTGATAATAATAAGTCCCACAATTCTTGTTCAGGAAAGTCACAAAGGCGATTTTGAACAGAATTCAACAAAAACCGGGTACAAACTTTTAGCATAACGGTGTTTCTGACTCTCAGCTGCTATTTTAAGCAGTTACCATGCCGATATTGTAGCGAATCAAGGTGTATTAAATTGAATACTAACACGATTCCAGCAACTTGATGACAAATTCAGAGCAAATTCGTTATTTCGGGACGTGTACCGGCCTATTTTGGCACATTCCCACTCCTACGCAGCATTTTTGACCAACATTCAACAAAAATCGGGTACAAACTTTTTAGCACAGCTGTGTTTCTGACTCTCAGCTGATATTTTAAACGGTTACCATACGAATATTGTAGCGAATCAAGCTGTATTAAATTGATTACTAACACGACTCCAGCAACTTGATGACAAATTCAGAGCAAATTCGTTATTTCGGGACGGGTCCCGGCTTATTTTGGCACATGCTCCACTTTACTCTGATTCAACGCGATATATTCAACGCGATATTTGTAAAGCTAGGTTATTTTAAAGATTCCAGCAACTTGATGGCAAATTCAGAGCAAATTCGTTATTTCAGGACGCGTGTACTGGCCTATTTTGGTACATGCCCACTCCTACGCAGCGATTTTGACCACCATGCAACAAAAATCGGGTACAAACTTTTTAGCATAGCTGTGTTTCTGACTCTCAGCTGATATTTTAAACGGTTACCATACAAATATTGTAGCGAATCAAGCTGTATTAAATTGATTACTAACACGATTCCAGCAACTTGATGACAAATTCAGAGCAAATTCGTTATTTCGGGACGGGTCCCGGCCTATTTTGGCACATGTTCCACTTTACTCTGATTCAACGTGATATTTGTAAAGCTAGGTTATTTTATAGATTCCAACAACTTGATGGCAAATTCAGAGCAAATTTGTTATTTCGGGACGCGTGTAGTGGTCAATTTTGGTACATGCCCACTCCTACGCAGCGATTTTGACCACCATGCATCAAAAATCGGGTACAAACTTTTTAGCATAGCGGTGTTTCTGACTCTCAGCTGCTATTTTAATAGTTACCATACGAATATTGTAGCGAATCAAGATGTATTAAATTGATTACTAACACGATTCCGGCAACTTGATGACAAATTCACAACAAATTCGTTATTTTGGGAGAGACCTAGGCCTATTTTTTAACGATGCTACCCTCCTCAGATATGAAAGACAGGCAGCGCTTTTTCAAGAAAACTGTCACTGTGGTGCTTTTCTCTAGCCTTCATCAGTGTAGCCGCTAGGATACACGGAGCCCTACAGCTCAGCCCTATAGTGTAGTTTAATGTAGGGGGCAAACAGATCATCGCTGGTGTTTGGAAAATACCATATTTCATAGATGGTGGTGATCCGCTGAATCATTTTTAAACATTTCACGCCACTCATGCACCCACAGCACACTTATGGTGTACCCGCACCGCTGCAGCTAGCGCTTTTTAGCTAAAAAGGCATGATATAACTACCCGCAGGTGATGTTTGTGACCTTATTTGCATCATTTTCATTATAGCACGACGGACAGCCGTGGAAAAAACAACCCTGAAATTCAAAAACTATGTGCTGGCCGTTAACATACGCATAGTCATCTAGAAAATATTGAGCGAGTTTCTTCACAAACCCTCTCAAGGCATGCTGAATGCCAATGTTCTCGGTATGCGCTACATACATGACCCACTGTATAGCCTAGGATGAGTAGCGTTCTTGTTGCACAGGCCTATTTTTAAAGATGCTATGCCCCCTCAGATATAAAAGACAGACATGTTGGGACGTGTCCCGGCCTATTTTGGCACATCCCCACTCCTATGCATCGATATTGAGCACCGTTCAACAAAAATCAGGTACAAACTTTTTAGCATAGCTATGTTTCTGACTCTCATGCCATGCCAGAAAGGCCTATTTTGGCACAGGCCCACACCTATGCAACGATTTTGACCAGCATTCAACAAAAAATTGGTACAAACTTTTTAACATACCTGTGTTTCGGACTCTCAGTCCATACCAGAAGCACCCTGTGCCATGTACTCTAGCCCATAATATTTCACATCGGGTATGGGACCCACATAGCTTTGTTTTCTCAGGTATTAAAAACTGAAAATCCCGCGGCCTGAGGTAATTTAGTGAGCTTCATGGGGATAAAATTTAGCGAGTCTATGAACCTTATAGACAAATCGGGTATCGTCACACACAAGACCACAACACCTCGGGCTAACACATTTACCGGTAGTTTTCAAAAACCACTGCCTTAACAGTAAAGTAAGAATCGTGGCGACCTGCATTGTGGGCTATAAATGTATACCCTGAAAATTTACCGTTGGTAAAGAACAGTAAAAAGTCGTGCGTACAACTATCATCCTCAAACTCCCAGCGCTATCACAAACACTATTACCTACAGAGGCGGCCCCGCGAGAATTTCTGTATGTGTGTATCAAGATGCTCCCTGCTCTGACCGATTGTTTGCTCGTGAATGCTGCCATTTCCAGGGGCATCATAGTTGTGTAAATGCGCTGGGAGCTCGTGTATCGGCCCCTAGGGTGTATTGCGTGAGCATTTTACTTATTTTTCAATTCATAACCAGACGTTCGCAGGCAGACAGGTTTATTTCACAGAAGTTGACTGTACAGTTGCATAATTTTTGTTTATAATCATACATTTGCATAATTTTGTTTAAAATCGCACAGTTCTGCGATAATGTCGGGTGTTGGACACGCACTTATCAGTCTTTCATACGTGTCGCAGAAAGATTTTAGTCTGTTCTGCGCGAGTTTATTATGCACGTACTGTGCAGACATGTCAAGAAACATTTTGGTGTGTTCACCAGTCCATACGGGTGTTGGTGTGTAAGGTGATCGACCATCATCCTTCTGCTTCTTACTTACACGACGGCGCGATACCGCGCGTTTCTTTGGCGCTAATGCACCGGCTGAATTGGCAGTTGCTGCTTCCGCGTTGCTATTTGCAGATTCTGTAGCTTGACACAGACGTATATTCTTAAGCCTACTACTCTCAGTATTCCCGGGGTGTGCGGTTGGCGCGTCGCTTTCTCCACGATCTGCGACACACCTGAGTGAAAGAGGTTCCGTTCTCACCTCCGCTCTGTTCTCAAATCCACAATTGCGCTGTTGCAAAACTCGCGAATGACGCTCCTCCGTAACTAAGAAAAGATACGTGGTGTAGTTAACCGCTAAGCGGGCGAGATATAGGAAAAGTTACATGCTCCACTTTACTCTGATTCAACGCGATATTTGTAAAGCTACCAGCACCGATTATCTGTGAAACCGATGCATGATTGTTTGTATAAGTACACTATAGAGCGGCCTAGACATATATACTTATAAGTATCCCCCGGGTGCTGGTCAACAGAGAATGCTGAATTAACAGACATCTCGCTGCACGGGCGCCGCCGTATGGGGCTGTTTTCTCCCTCAAACTGCAACTTCACGGGCGATACTTTAGCAGCTGTAAATAAAATATAACATACATGAATGCGCAAAACACTCACAAAGCTAACTTGACACACGTAAATAAAATATATGTACTAGTTACCGCAGAAATTTTTAGCTGCATGTATACTATATAGCTGCGTAGACATATATGCTTACAAGTATGAGACGTGTAGTGTAGTTCAGAGATAGGTGAATTAAACGGTGTGGAGTGTACGCCGTATTGTCTCGGGCTGTCTGAGTCTGCGCTTTGTATATATATAAATGATATATTTCATTCTTTCTTATTTAAGAAGAGGGAGTCCATTCAGGCTACTCCTACGAGAACCGGCTCATTACGCCGAACCTGTTAGAGGATGGCAACTCTGCTAGTGGGCGACGAGCCTCCAGCTCTCACCAGTATGTCACAGGCAAGAAACCTATAGCTATATCAGATGTTTTAAACCTATGTATCTAGACGGGTAATTAAATACATTTTCTCATACAGATACACTTCGCCTCCAAGCGGACTGGGCGGTTGAAAACACTGTGGCGGCTGAGCCGCTCGAGCATCGCGATTCCGATGTTGAGATCGTGGAGGGTCCCCAGGATTCAGATGTCGAGTTCGTAGAACCGGACTATAATCCTCTAACTCGCGCGATACCCTACGCTCCTAAAAGATGGAGTGATTCGCTAAGCACACGGCGCTGGAATAGAAAAGGTAGCGGGTCCTTGAAACACGGGTGATATGTGTTTGTATCCTCTGTACCCTGCGTCCCCCACCGATAACTAGTGGATATATTTTATTTACGCGCGTTACGGTAGCTTTGCGAATTTAGCTTTGTGCGTGTGGGCCGTGTAGATATCATTTCTGAGGCGACTAATAGTTATATTTTATTTACAGCTGTTAAACTAGCGTGCAGGAGGCTGCAGCTTGAAAAAGAAAACAGCCCCATACGACAACGACCGAGCAACTCCACACCGTTTAATTCACCAATCTCTGAACTACACTACACGTCTCATACTTGTAAGCATATATGTCTACGCAGCTCTATAGTGTACTTATACATGCAGCTAAAAATTTCTGCGGTAACTAGTAGATATATTTTATTTACGTGTGTCAAGTTAGCTTTGTGAGTGTTTTGCGCATTCATGTATGTTATATTTTATTTACAGCTGCTAAAGTATCGCCCGTGAGGTTGCAGTTTGAGGGAGAAAACAGCCCCATACGACGGCGCCCGAGCAGCGAGATGTCTGTTAATTCAGCATTCTCTGTAGACCAGCACCCGGGGGATACTTGTAAGTATATATGTCTAGGCCGCTCTATAGTGTACTTATACAAACAATCATGCATCGGTTTCACAGATAATCAGTGCTGGTAGCTTTACAAATATCGCGTTGAATCAGAGTAAAGTGGGGCCTGTAGCTCTTCCTATATCTCCCCCACTTAGCGGTTAACTACACCACGTATCTTTTCTTTAGTTACGGAGGAGCGTCATTCGCGAGTTTTGCAACAGCGCAATTATGGATTTGAGAACAGAGCGGAGGTGAGAACGGAACCTCTTTCACTCAGGTGTGTCGCAGATCGTGGAGAAAGCGACGCGCCAACCGCCCACCCCGGGAATACTGAGAGTAGTAGGCTTAAGAATATACGTCTGTGTCAAGCTACAGAATCTGCAAATAGCAACGTGGAAGCAGCAGCTGCCAATTCAGCCGGTGCATTAGAGCCAAAGAAACGCGCGGTATCGCGCCGTCGTGTAAGTAAGAAGCAGAAGGATGATGGTCGATCACCTTACACACCAACACCCGTATGGACTGCTGAACAAACCAAAATGTTTCTTGACATGTCTGCACAGTACGTGCATAATAAACTCGCGCAGAACAGACTAAAATCTTTCTGCGACACGTATGAATGACTGATAAGTGCGTGTCCAACACCCGACATTATCGCAGAACTGTGCGATTTTAAACAAAATTATGCAAATGTATGATTATAAACAAAAATTATGCAACTGTACAGTCAACTTCTGTGAAATAAACCTGTCTGCCTGCGAACGTCTGGTTATGAATTGAAAAATAAGTAAAATGCTCACGCATTACACCCTAGGGGCCGATACACGAGCTCCCAGAGCATTTACACAACTATGATGCCCCTGGAAATGGCAGCATTCACGAGCAAACAATCGGTCAGAGCAGGGAGCATCTTGATACACACATACAGAAATTCTCGCGGGGCCGCCTCTGTAGGTAATAGTGTTTGTGATAGCGCTGGGAGTTTGAGGATGATAGTTGTACGCACGACTTTTTACTGTTCTTTACCAAAGGTAAATTTTCAGGGTATACATTTATAGCCCACAATGCAGGTCGCCACGATTCTTACTTTACTGTTAAGGCAGTGGTTTTTGAAAACTACCGGTAAATGTGTTAGCCCGAGGTGTTGTGGTCTTGTGTGTGACGATACCCGATTTGTCTATAAGGTTCATAGACTCGCTAAATTTTATCCCCATGAAGCTCACTAAATTACCTCAGGCCGCGGTATTTTCAGTTTTTAATACCTGAGAAAACAAAGCTATGTGGGTCCCATACCCAATGTGAAATATTATGGGCTAGAGTAAATGGCACAGGGTGCTTCTGGTATGGCCTGAGAGTCCGAAACACAGGTATGTTAAAAAGTTTGTACCCAATTTTTTGTTGAATGCTGGTCAAAATCGTTGCATAGGTGTGGGCCTGTGCCAAAATAGGTCTTTCTGGTACGGCATGGGAGTCAGAAACACAGGTATGCTAAAAAGTTTGCACCCAATTTTTTGTTGAATGCTGGTCAAAATCGTTGCATAGGCGTGGGCCTGTGCCAAAATAGGCCTTTCTGGCATGGCATGAGAGTCAGAAACATAGCTATGCTAAAGAGTTTGTACCTGATTTTTGTTGAACGGTGCTCAATATCGATGCATAGGAGTGGGGATGTGCCAAAATAGGCCGGGACACGTCCCAACATGTCTGTCTTTTATATCTGAGGGGGCATAGCATCTTTAAAAATAGGCCTGTGCAACAAGAACGCTACTCATCCCAGGCTATACAGTGGGTCATGTATGTAGCGCATACCGAGAACATTGGCATTCAGCATGCCGTGAGAGGGTTTGTGAAGCAACTCGCTCAATATTTTCTAGATGACTATGCGTATGTTAACGGCCAGCACATAGTTTTTGAATTTCAGGGTTGTTTTTTCCACGGCTGTCCGTCGTGCTATAATGAAAATGATGCAAATAAGGTCACAAACATCACCTGCGGGTAGTTATATCATGCCTTTTTAGCTAAAAAGCGCTAGCTGCAGCGGTGCGGGTACACCATAAGTGTGCTGTGGGTGCATGAGTGGCGTGAAATGTTTAAAAATGATTCAGCGGATCACCACCATCTATGAAATATGGTATTTTCCAAACACCAGCGATGATCTGTTTGCCCCTACATTAAACTACACTATAGGGCTGAGCTGTAAGGCTCCGTGTATCCTAGCGGCTACACTGATGAAGGCTAGAGAAAAGCACCACAGTGACAGTTTTCTTGAAAAAGCGCTGCCTGTCTTTCATATCTGAGGAGGGTAGCATCGTTAAAAAATAGGCCTAGGCCTCTCCCAAAATAACGAATTTGTTGTGAATTTGTCATCAAGTTGCCGGAATCGTGTTAGTAATCAATTTAATACATCTTGATTCGCTACAATATTCGTATGGTAACTATTAAAATAGCAGCTGAGAGTCAGAAACACCGCTATGCTAAAAAGTTTGTACCCGATTTTTGATGCATGGTGGTCAAAATCGCTGCGTAGGAGTGGGCATGTACCAAAATAGGCCACTACACGCGTCCCGAAATAACGAATTTGCTCTGAATTTGCCATCAAGTTGCTGGAATCTTTAAAATAACCTAGCTTTACAAATATCACGTTGAATCAGAGTAAAGTGGAGCATGTGCCAAAATAGGCCGGGACCCGTCCCGAAATAACGAATTTGCTCTGAATTTGTCATCAAGTTGCTGGAATCGTGTTAGTAATCAATTTAATACAGCTTGATTCGCTACAATATTCGTATGGTAACCGTTTAAAATATCAGCTGAGAGTCAGAAACACAGCTATGCTAAAAAGTTTGTACCCGATTTTTGTTGCATGGTGGTCAAAATCACTGCGTAGGAGTGGGCATGTACCAAAATAGGCCAGTACACGCGTCCCGAAATAACGAATTTGCTCTGAATTTGCCATCAAGTTGCTGGAATCTTTAAAATAACCTAGCTTTACAAATATCGCGTTGAATATATCGCGTTGAATCAGAGTAAAGTGGAGCATGTGCCAAAATAGGCCGGGACCCGTCCCGAAATAACGAATTTGCTCTGAATTTGTCATCAAGTTGCTGGAGTCGTGTTAGTAATCAATTTAATACAGCTTGATTCGCTACAATATTCATATGGTAACCGTTTAAAATATCAGCTGAGAGTCAGAAACACAGCTGTGCTAAAAAGTTTGTACCCGATTTTTGTTGAATGTTGGTCAAAAACGCTGCGTAGGAGTGGGAATGTGCCAAAATAGGCCGGTACACATCCCGAAATAACGAATTTGCTCTGAATTTGTCATCAAGTTGCTGGAATCGTGTTAGTATTCAATTTAATACACCTTGATTCGCTACAATATCAGCATGGTAACTGCTTAAAATAGCAGCTGAGAGTCAGAAACACCATTATGCTAAAAAGTTTGTACCCGGTTTTTGTTGAATTCTGTTCAAAATCGCCTTTGTGACTTTCCTGAGCAAGAATTGTGGGACTTATTATTATCAAGGCAGCCAAATCCAAGACACGTATAGCACTGTCTGCGGTCACTACTGCGTGTACTTTTTACATTTTTTAGCTCGGAACATGCCGTTCAGTAAGATATTGGCGAAGTTTTCTGCTGATAAACCGCGTAATAATACAATTGTGAGAAATTTTATTGCTGAGAGAAAATCAAATTTAAAAACACCGCACTACATCTGTTGGAATATTCACCACTTGTCCGGGCATGCCCGGACATGTCAGGGCTAAGCTGAGTATGCCGGGCTATACACAATACAGTGCTAATTACTATGCGTAATTTCTATCAAGTGAATTACCATATCTAAATAGCATGTTAAGATGCGAGCTTCTCTCAATTGTACTTTACTGGACATGTCACAACATATCACTGGTGCACTCCTGCTAAAAAGATACGGATCCTATCTTTAATTCTCTATGTGGAAAAACTTATATACTGGATAATACTGTAGAATAAACTCATTTTAGCCTGTACATAGACTACTAAGATATAACTTTACAGCGAGTGAAGCACACCCTCAGATTTAATGCCACCCATGCTAGAAAATCCCTTTACATACATTTACTGGTGGACTTAAAAGAGCCCCCACAAAAAAGAGCCTTATAAAATCAAGATTCGCCTTGATACATCTTTCCCCCACACCACAGACTGATCAAATCCACAAGGAGATGGATAAAATATAAATAGAGCCGAATAAATTCATGAATCACTTTGATTGAAATTCCCAGATTCAACAGCCCAGATTTCCCAGACAGATCAAATCACAAGGAGACGGATTAAATGATAGGGGGCGTGACGACCTGTCAGATTGAGTTTGACGAAAGGTACCCCTCCTACACTACTTATACCATAACAACATTAGGGAGGAGTCCTTGAAGCTACAAAGATCATGGTGAATTGAACCAATATCCTGTGAACAACACCCAACCTCTTACTCCCAGCCGTTACCCCACAGGCTCGGGAGCACCACCATTGAGGTGTGCTGTTCACCCAATTACTTGGGGATCCGCCCACTCCATGTGAACTCCCCTTCCACCATTCACCAGATCACCACCACGTAACTTCAAACAGTGGAGACCCTAAACAGAGTCCCCACAAACCAATTTCCAACAACTTCAAGGACTCTATCCCCACCCCCTTGAGCCGCCACAACGGGGGCCCCATTGAAACATCAATGGCCCGATACCCCCTAAACCCGCAAAGCTATGGCCCTTTCAATACCCTCCTGAATACCCAAAGCCCAAATATCCGAACCAACGGCATTCAGATGAACCCCATCAGCCAACCAAAAATCTCCTTCACCCTTCTCCAAATCAAAATGCCGCACAGACACGTTACCGTTCCGAGCCATGAAAGAAGACACAGCCCTATTAACCTTTATCCTGGCCTTATTAATCTTAGCCAGGGACCTCATGTTCCGCCAACGCCTGCGTGGAACAATTTCGGACCAAACCAAAATGACCCCCGGATATAACACCCATAACCGCAAGCAATCCTGCTTAGTGTCTTTTACTAATTCCCGGAAGGGTCGCACTGCAAGATCGTTCCCCCCTGCATGGAGTACCAAAATATCCGGAGCACGGTCCAAACGAGCGCAACCATGAATTTCAGGCAAAACCCTCTTCCACTGCATTCCTCGGAAACCGAGCCATCGCACCACCACCATAGACCGGGGAAAACCCAATTGCCGACCATCAGTCCTGACGTCAGCTCGCAAAGCTCCCCAGTGGACAAAGGAATGACCGAAAATCCAAACCAGCAGGGGGTCGATACCTGAAACGAGAAAACAATGCTAAACATACCAAAAGAACACCTTCAAAAAACTATTACTAATAGTCACACATCCCCAACAGAAAGGCCAACACCCCCACATCGCGAATTAAGGCCTAATATAACTCCGAAATCGATTAGACTTCCAACCCCCAATACGTTGAATCGATGATGCACCCAAACCCCAACCAGCCGCTTCAGTCGCAGCACCTATACGGAAAGAATGAGTCCCAAAACGAGATTCATCCAAACCCAAAGCTCGAATGGACTTCTTGAAAATAGCGTTAAACTGATACCTGGACAGGCTACCGCCATCAGCATGGCACAACAATGAGCCCCCCAATCCGGGGCCCAATTCCCAAAAACTTTTCAAGCATAACACCGGACACATCGAATACTCCGGTACACTGCCCAACACAACCCGACGGCCCTTCCCCTCCTGATCCGTTTTAGACCTACGCAGCCAAAATTCAACTCCACCCGCCGTCAATAGCACATCTTTAGCCAACAAACCGCCTACCCCCTGCTTATTACACGAAACCAGCTCACCCACCCGCAAGGCCCCAAAAAATGCCAACGAAAAAGCCAAACGGAACAATAGAACCTCAAAACGAGAGGAACACAACGTATCCAAAATAAAACCCAACCGTTCCAACAAAGCAAAAGATACCGGGCGCCTCGTATCACCAAGCCCCTTTGTTCGACGAAAACCTTTCGCCGCCTGCTGTACCAAAAAGGTCTTAGACAAATCAAAATTCCTACGCAAACGGAAACCAAAAGATAATGCTGCCAAGACCCGCGATACTTTAGCACAAGACCATCCTTCCCTCGCTCCCTGCCCCAACCAAGCCAACAAGGCCCTTTGTTGATCCACCCCTTGTCCCACAACTGGAATTTTCGCTAAAAACTCCTCCCAATTAAGCCACACTGCCTGATAGGCCGCCCAAGTTTTTGGGGCCAACGACGCCCTAATCAGTGACTCTGCGGACCGTAAACCACCTTCCACAGCTCCTCCGGGCAGGCTAAGTCTTCGTACTCCGCTTCCGGGGCCAATGAGCAAAAACGATCCCACTGTAAACGAGAAAGAGAATCAGCTATATCATTCTTCACTCCCGGAACATGCGTCGCCGTCACGTGCGCATTTAATGCCAAACACAGCAAAACCAAACGTTGCAAAACTCGAACGACAGGAGGAGAGGATGCAGTAAGCCCATTAATTGCACAAACAACTCCCATGTTATCACAGTTGAACCGCACCCGACGATCCCGAAACTCCTGCCCCCATAAATGCACTGCCACAAGGATCGGAAAAATCTCCAACAATGTTATGTTGCGCAACAAGCCATCAGACACCCACTCCCCGGGCCAGCGAGACGCACACCACTGACCCTTGAAATAGGCTCCAAAACCAACACCGCCGGCCGCATCCGTAAACAACTCCAAAACATCATTACCAACAACCTCATCCATGACCAATGAGCGCCCGTTATACCCTTCTAGGAAGGAATCCCAAACAGCCAAATCCGCCTTAAGTTCCCCAGACAACCGTATGAAGTGATGAGGGGCTTTAATCCCTGCCGTAGCGCTAGCCAGCCTACGTGAAAAAACTCGCCCCATCGGCATCACTCGACATGCAAAATTCAGCTTCCCTAGCAACGACTGCAAATCCCGCAACGACAACTTCTTCAAACGGCGCGCTCTTCCCACTTCAGCCCGTAAAGCCAACAACTTTTCCTCGGGCAATCTGAACTCCCATGCCACCGTATCGATGACTATCCCCAAAAAACACAAACAAGTAGATGGACTCTCAGTCTTACCAGGTGCCAAAGGTACCCCAAAACGCTCCGCCACCCACTCAACAGCTCTCAAAATCCCGTGACAGCGCAAAGTGTTTGCCGGGCCCACACACAAGAAATCATCCAAGTAATGAATAACTGATTCACAACCGGACACCTCTCGCACCACCCACTCAAGAAAGGAACTGAACGCTTCAAAATAAGCGCATGATAAAGAACACCCCATAGGTAAACACCTGTCAACAAAGAACCCGCCTTCCCAAAAACAACCCAGTAGCTTCAAGCTATCCGGATGCACCGGAAAAAGCTGAAAAGCAGATTCGATGTCGGTCTTAGCCATAAGGGCCCCTCGACCGCACTTCCTCACCCACCGCACAGCCTCATCAAAAGAGGAATAAACCACCGAACAAATTTCAGGATCGATGCCATCGTTCACCGATCTCCCCCACGGGTAAGAAAGATGCTGAATGAGCCGAAACTTGTTCGGCTCCTTCTTTGGAACAACGCCCAACAGGGAAACCACTAGATCAGAAAAAGGTGGCGACGAGAAAGGGCCCGCCATGCGACCCAACGAAACTTCTTTTGCCAATTTTTCCCCCACCACCTCCTTATGCAATAAGGCCGAACGCAAATTCCTAAGTACCCGCGGGATAGCAAACGGGGGATGTGGGATAATAAAACCATCCTTAAAACCATTATACAACAACGCCGCCTTCTCCTTGTCCCCATATCTATTTAGATAAGGGACCATCCTTTTCAGCCTCACTGGAGTCTCTCCCTTGTGAATTACCTCCCCCAGACTTTTGCTTCCCTTTTTTAAAACACTTAAACGCTCCATGTGAGGCGCCATTGCAGTTGGAGCAAACATGTTTGAATTTGCACCCCGCCTCAAATTTACACTGGCCGTCATTAAACTGCCAGCACACCCCAAATTTGTTTCCACCTGCTTGCCCTTGACCACTTCCTCCCGCTGCCCCCGCGTTATTACTACTCTGGCTGGCGCCCCCCGGTCCCCCAAGAAAGGAATGCCCGAACTTATTCTGTGCAATGACTCTCATCCACAGACCAATATCCTTCTGATCCCAACGAATTGCCGGACGAACAGCCTTCCTTTGCCTAAACTGCTCGTCATACCGCAACCAAGCCTGCCCCCCATACACCCTATATGCCTCCCCTATAGCATCAAAGTAGCAAAATAAAGCCGAACAGTTGTCCGGAGCTTTTTCCCCGATAACACTTGCCAAAATGGCAAACGCTTGTTGCCAATTAACGAATGTCTGAGGAATTAAACGCCACCTCCGTTTTTCCTCCTCCTCCTTCTTACTATCCTCCTTCTTACTTTTATCCAAATTAAATTTCTCCAAAGGCAATAAAGAGAATATTTCAACATATTCATCCTTCCAAATACGCTCTTTCACCTCTTTCTTCAAATGCGCCCCCAAGGGGCCATCAAAACAAACATACACCTCCCCGTGAGCCCTATCATCCAAACGCACCCGACACTCTTTTTCCTTCTCTGTCTGCACCGACACAGACACAGGCTCAGCACTCTGCCCCTCCTGCTCCGTCCCGCTCGAAACCAGTTGCCCCCCAACCTGCGAACCCACCCAAGTCGACACCGGAGACGGAGAACCAAAACCCCTCTCTAACCGTGACAGCAAATTGCGCACATCAACCAACATATCCTTAACCCCGGCTACCTCAGCCGCCCCCCCAACACTATTACCGACCTCCGACCGAACTACCCCAAACGGTAAAGAAGACAAAAACGAATGAAAGACACTTGACACAGAATTATACTCACCGGGCTGCGAGGGTGCTGTGAGCCCTCCAGCCGGATAACCTGGCTCAAAGATGCATTCACATTGCCGCGATCCGGCAAAACGACTCCGCTGATTTGATCCCGACGTCCAGAAACCCCGTTGAGGCCTCCAGGAGAAAAAGACCTAGACCCCATTGGGGATCCAGCCCGCTGGTCCTCAAGAAGCGATGCCGACTGGGTCGCAGTGGCACCCGATGATGCCTCAATGCCGCTCTCGGTAATAGTCCCCCGCTGCACCCTAGTGACACCCGAGTGGGATTCCCACCCGCTATCCACCGAGGTCAGCTGACTAGGCCCTGCCGTATAGCAGGCCGGCGAAAAACCAGAAAAAACCATCAGGAGCCTCCGCTCTAGAAACGGCAGCGTAGGCAGGCCGCCCCACGTTCGCCACACAGCGACGGCCCCCCGCCACATCTGGAACCCCACCCACTATGGGGGAAAAAATCTGTTGCCCCGAACTGCCGACCGAAACTCTGGAGCCGTCAACAGAGGCAGGCCGCCGTGTAGGAACACTGCCCCTGCGGCCCCCCCGACGAACCTGGAACCCCGCCGCTATCAAGGGGGGAAAATTGCTGACCCGGTGAGCCGGCCAATCCACTAGCCGCTGTCTGAGGCAGGCCGCACAGCAATCAGATCGCAACTGCGACCTCCCGAGGACGCAGCTCCAAAAAGACGCTCAACTCCTAACGGCTCCACCGCCGACGCACTTGCGCTGCTGACCGAGGCAGGCCGCAGAGCAAGCCGATCGCAACGGCGACCCCCCGATGACGCAGATCTCAAAAGACGCCCGGCGCGTAACGGCTCCGCCCCCCGACTAGAACGCGGCGGAGGAGAAGTTACCGCCGGAGGGCCTCGCCGGCTGGGCGGATTCCTCCCAGGCCGAGGCCTGCTGGCACGAGCGCCGCGCGGCGCCCGGCCTTGAGGGGCCCGTGAGGGGCTCCTGCGCCGACGCGAGGCCCGAGGAGCCTGATCAGGCGAAAGCCACTCTGGAGGCCTCACCCGCCTTGGATGCCTCTCCCGCTGCGCTGCCCCAGACGACTGACCGGGCGATCCCTGGACAAGGATCGCAACCTGCGCTTCCAGCCATCCTGGCAGCTGCAACAAGGCCGCAGACCTGAGGCGCTCCAGCGCTGCATTCACAGACATGGTGAGCTGTACTATTGATGGGGCAAGACAGGAACTGACACCTGGATCTGCCCCATCACTGCCTTATAAACCCCCCACCACCCCCTCTCATTTAAATGTTCCTCCCTCTTTGTAAACCCCTCCAAACCCCCGTCATGCCGGCCTCCGCCCACGCCTCTTTCATGAGGGGAGGGAGGCTCTGCTCCGGCCATTACTCAGGACCTGGGAGACGCACTGCACATGCGCCAAGATGCACTGCGCTGATTGGCTCTTCAGCAGCATGTGACTGCTGACTTATAGCTTAAGAAGGTCCTTGTCTGCTACTCCCATGTACCGTCCCTTGAGAAAGTGGGTTTCAGCCCACGAAACGTGCGTCGGGACCGGACAGCTGCACTTGTGCTGGGGGTACCTTGTCCCATATACCTGGGTAAGATCCATGTGGCTATTTATGCGGTTATTCATCTGCTTTTGCATCTATGTCATGTTTTACGATCTCTGACCTCATTATATCCAGTGGGGGGGTGGCTATGTTTACTGGTATTACTAGCACTTTTCTATAACATTGGCTATCAGGAAAAGGGAGAGGTACTTGGCATGCATTGTGCCTATATATTCAGGCATCTCCTAACTAATTGTTTTGTAGCTCCCTTTGTTGTTTATTGGCACTACTAGCACTTTATTAAAACATTTGCGCATAGCAAAGGGAGAGGTGTTTTCTTGGCATGCATTGTGCTTATATATTTAGGCATATATACCATATTGATTTTTCTGTAGCTCCCTTCATTGTTTTTCTTGCCTTTTTTCATCTATGTCATGTTTTATGATCTCTGACCTCATTATATCCAGTGGGGGATGGCGATGTTTATTGGCACTACTAGCACTTTATTAAAACATTTGCGCATAGCAAAGGGAGAGGTGTTAACTGGGCATGCATTGTGCTTAGATATTTAGGCATATATACCTTATTGATTTTTCTGTAGCTCCCATCGTTGTTTTTCTTGCTTTTTCATCTCTTCCCTCCATTTGGATGAGCCATCCATGTTACTTAATATTGGTTGTGTGGGCAATTTGTCTCACAAAACTATTATTCTCATAAACAATTTTTTCTGTGCCCACTATTCTTATTGTGGGTATGGTTTGGCTCGGGTCTGGATATATGTGGGGTCCTATATACTATGATTTGCAATGCATTTGATGTAATTTTTGTTGCCACCTGTGTTATATGTTCTTTATGAGTTTTATGTACAGATACACATTGTTATTGAATAAAAGATTTTGTACTTTCGGTAACCTATACGCTCCTTTTTTCTCCTGGTTTATAGGTAACAGACACTGTCTATATGATTTCAGTCATGCATGTTTGACTCAGAAAGCTTTGCTGTCTGAACCAAGTTGCACAGGAGACTAGTGGGACAGGTGGCTTTTTTCTACCCACTGCTATTAACCCCTTCCCGACCCATGACGCCGACGTCGGCGTCATGAAAACCTGTGCCATCCCGACCCATGACGCCGACGTCGGCGTCATGCTATAAATCATGTTCCTGCGGGTCGGGGACCGGGGTCACTGAAAGGTCACCCGACCCGCAGTAACAGGACCCTTACTGCATCACCACAGGGGGGTTGGCTTAACCCCCACGTGGCCACGATCGCTCTGATTGGCTGTTAAAAGTGAAACAGCCAATCAGAGCGATTTGTAATATTTCACCAATGAAACTGGTGAAATATTACAATCCAGCCATGGCCGATGCTGCGATAGCATCTACCATGGCTGGAGACCGCGATCAGACCCCCCCCACACCATGTCACGGCGGTGATCGGCCGCCGCCATCGAAAGATGGCAGCGATCGGTCACCGCCGTCGCTGTCTGCTCCCCTGCTCCTGCGATCACCCCTCCCTCACCTTCCGACGTCCCCTACTCACCTCTCCCGGTCCACCGATGTCCCTGGAACCGTCCCGGCGGCTGCCCGGGATTCTTCATGGGCGCCGCCATCTTGGAAAATGGCGGGCGCATGCGCAGTGCGCCCGCCGGCCGGCGCATGCGCAGTGCGCCCTCCAATGTACAAAAATTTATTTTGATCACTGTGATAAACTGTCACAGTGATCAAAATAAAAAAAAAGTAAATGAACCCCCCCCTGTCATAGGTAGGGACAAATAATAAAATAATTTTTTTTTTTTTCCTAGTGCACTTTGCTGCTGATCCGCAGCTGATTTTGCTGCGGATCGCGCGGATATCGCTGCTGATCGCGCGGATTCGCTTCTGATCCGCGCGGATTCGCTGCGGATCCGCGGCGGATTTCGCTGCTGATCCACGGCGGATTTCGCTGCTGATCCGCGGCTGATTTCGCTGCTGATCCGCTGCGGATCCGCGGCGGATTTCGCTGCTGATCCGCGGCGGATATCGCTGCTGATCCGCGGCTGATTTCGCTGCTGATCCGCGGCGGACTTCGCTGCGGATCCGCGGCGGATTTCGCTGCTGATCCGCGGCGGATATCGCTGCTGATCCGCGGCGGATTTCGCTGCTGATCCGCGGCGGATATCGCTGCTGATCCGCGGCTGATTTCGCTGCTGATCCGCGGCGGATATCGCTGCTGATCCGCGGCTGATTCGCTGCTGATCCGCGGCGGATTTCGCTGCGGATCCGCGGCTGATTTCGCTGCTGATCCGCGGCGGATCCGCGGCGGATTTCGCTGCTGATCCGCGGCGGATATCGCTGCTGATCCGCGGCTGATTTCGCTGCTGATCCCGGCGGATTTCGCTGCTGATCCGCGGCGGATTTCGCTGCGGATCCACGGCTGATTTCGCTGCTGATCCGCTGCGGATCCGCGGCGGATTTCGCTGCTGATCCGCGGCGGATATCGCTGCTGATCCGCGGCTGATTTCGCTGCTGATCCTCGCGGATTTCGCTGCTGATCCGCGGCGGATATCGCTGCTGATCCGCGGCTGATTTCGCTGCTGACCCGCGGCTGATTTCGCTGCTGATCCGCGGCGGATTTCGCTGCGGATCCGCGGCGGATTTCGCTGCTGATCCGCGGCGGATATCGCTGTTGATCCGCGGCTGATTTCGCTGCTGATCCGCGGCGGATTTCGCTGCTGATCCGCGGCTGATTTCGCTGCTGATCCGCGGCGGATTTTGCTGCTGATCCGCGGCGGATTTTGCTGCTGATCCGCGGCGTATTTTGCTGCTGATCCGCGGCTGATCGCGCGCGGATTTTGCTGCTGATCCGCGACTCATTTTGCTGCGGATCCGCGGCTGATTATCTGCTGATTCATCTGCGCTAGCGGGTATAGCATAACGCGATCGCGTTATGCTATACCGTTACCAGCCGGTCAACGCTACGTGTTGAACGGGCTGGTAAAACGCAATATGAACCCAGCCTTAGGGTTAGAACTAGGGTTAGCATTAGGGTTAAGGTTAGAATTACGGTTAGGGTTGGAATTTGGGTTAGGGTTGGAATTAGGCTTAGGGTTGGAATTGTAGTTAGGTTTATGGTTAGAGTTGGGATTAGGGTTAGGGGTGTGTTGGAGTTAGGGTTATGATTAGGGTTTGTATTAGGGTTAGGTGTGTGTAGGGGTTAAGGTTGGGGTTAGGGGTGTGTTGGGGTTAGGGTTGGAGTTAGAATTGAGGGGTTTCCACTATTTAGGCACATCAGGGGGTCTCCATACGCGACATGGCGCCACCATTGATTCCTGCAAATTTTGCGTTCAAAAAGTCAAACAGTGCTCCTGTAAGGTTCTGTGTACATGTTCCTGAAACTCAGTTTGTTCGTCAGCCATTTTACTTTCTGTCTTGCTGCAGCTATCTTGCCCTCAGTCAAAATGGAGTTTCCAGCTTGCATGTTCCCGCCCTGATTTTCTCCTTTTGCTTCTTAAGCAGCCACAGCTGAGCAATCAGTGCTTCAGAATCTAGCCTGCAGTGAACCTGTGACCTGACTCCTAAAGCCTTGGACCTTGTACTCCAGCTATTCCTACTGAGGAACTCTGAAGCACTTGTGGACTCTGAACCCTGCTCTTTGAAAGACCCACGTTTGCATGGACTTACGGTAACAGAGAAGAAGATCCTGAACCTGTTGTGGAGAGTGATTGCTGAGCTTAGATTACTCTGGCCTGCTGTGTCTCCTGCTTCTGTGTCTGCAAACTGTGTGACTATTTTTGCCAACTTGTATGAAGTAATACAAGACTTTCTATATCAAACCTGTGTCTCATGTATTTTCATCGCACCCAAGCACAAGACGCTATATGAACTGTACTACATACATTACAAGATTCTGAAGCCAAAACGTTAGTGTCTGCTGGGTCTGGAAAGGCTGTGTCTGCTGTAACTGTGGATATCGGATGTCCGGTTGTACTTTCTGTGATGACAGTGGTTGTGACTTCTCACAACCATTCCAGGTGAGCAATTCCCTTAAGTGTTTTTTTTCTGCAGTGTTACCACAGGTAAACACTATTGTTTTTTTTTTTTCTTTTCTCTTTTTGTCTGCTGTAACTGTGGATATCAGATGTCCGGGTGAACTTTCTGTGATGATAGTGGTTGTGACTTCTCACAACCATTCCAGGTGAGCAGTTCCCTTAATTTTTTTTTCTCTCTGCAGTGTTACCACAGGTAAACACTATTGTTTTTTTTTTTCTCCTCTCCTCTTCTTCCAGTACTCCTGTCTTAAAAGATCTGGAAAATGGAGGCCCGCATAAAGGAACTTTGCGGAGTGACTGATAATATCCTTGCAGATTTGCAGAATATAAAGACCCGTTTTTCAAGCCTACAGGACCTCACTAATCACAATTTGCAAGTGTTTGGACAGACTGCCCAGGATTTGCGAGCCAGGATTGAGGTTCTAGAAGAGCAGTCCAGGCTCCTGCCGTAGCCCCGATTCTGGGATTCCCAAGTTGCCCCCTTTTCGTTTTGGCGGTGAACGTGAGAAATTCAGGGATTTATTAATCAATGCAATCTTTTTTTTCTGCACATGCTTCACAATTTCCCACTGAACGATCTAAGGTGCTTACTATAATTATGTTGCTTACCAACAAGGCTTTGATGTGGGCAAAC
>JARQOD010005933.1:0-45521 GCA_033576555.1 Oophaga sylvatica
GCTTTAGGATTTAGATCGGAAGTAGATTAATAGAGCAGTCATAATCGCGATGAGGAGGCAACTCCCGACACCCTCCTCAGAGAAAACATCCCCAAAATCCTCAAAAAAGGAGGCAAATGTACTAGGCACGACCGCACTGATGACTGTGTTCATGCAGTTGTTTTTGCAAACTCACCCCATTGGCTTATCTCTCTGGACTGCCAATTAATCCAGGGTTATGTTTAACCAGCCAAGGAAGCCCCAAAACACAATGGGAGTAGGTAGACTTCCAACATACAAGATTAATTGTTCCCTATGTTTGCCCCTACCCGAAAGTCAATGTTATGAACCTCATGAACAAAGCTACCTTGGCCGGGGCCTGGCGTCAATGGAGAAAATAGGGATCGGTTTGACCAATACATTCAGATGCATACCTTGAGCCTGAGCAAACTGAGCGTCAACAGATTAGCCCCGGAACCACTATCAGAAGAACAGACAATCTCTTCACTCTAGTACCAACCCCACCTCCACTGGTACAAGGAACTGAGAAGAACCGGCGGATGAAATACATACTCCCAGGTTGTCGTCCACCACACAACCTGGGATTAGCAGTTTTCCGGCGACTTTTTACTTAACAAGACACGGGATGGACATTCTCAATAAAAGTCCCTCTTTCCACAGAAAAAACACCTTCTAGTCCTGCAGCGTGCCGCCAATCCCCTACTACGAAAAGATGTCCCTCCCAACTGCATAGGCTCATCGAACAGACAAGGGGAAACCTCAAATAAGGGACTTTAGTAGTAGGTGGAGTAACAACAGGGAGTGGAGTTACCTCACCCTCTCCCGAAGCGTCTATCAGTACGGATAGCTAGGGCCATAGCAGCCTCCAGAGAAGGAGGAGACTATCTGACCAAACTTTTTTAATTTGTCAGAAAGGCCCATGACAAAACTGGCTCTAAGAGCTGGGTCATTCCATGAGTATCCGTGGGCCCATTACGAAACTCAGAAGCAAATTCCTCCGAGGGACGATCTCCCTGCTGTATTTTACGTAATTTGGTCTCAGCAAAAAGTGAGACCCGATCTGGGTCATCATTACCAATCCCAGAGCAGTAAAAAATTGATCTACAGACTGTAGAGCCGGGGATCCCGGAGGAAGGGAAAATGCCCAGGATTGAGGGTCCTTGAAGAAGCGAGATAACAATTCCAACTCTCTGCTCATCACTCCCTGATGATCCGGCGAAGCCGAAAATACAATTTACATGCCTCCCGGAAGGTAAAAACCTGTCTCGCCCACCAGTGAAACCTATCTGGAAGAGCACTTTTAGGTTAACTTGGTTTGCTCCGGGGAGACAAAACTTTGGACTTAATGTCCGTCAGCTCCATGGATAATCCTGCAACTGCAGAGCCAGCTGGGCTATGGATCCATGGTAACTAGAGATAATTTTTTATGGCCAGTGAAATGTCACGCGTTATGATATGAATACAATGTCAGTAAAACTATTTTATACAGGAACCACACTCAATACAACATATAGTTTAGCAACATCAGAATGTAAGTATAAAATAGATTTACCTGACACAATATCTGCAGAACTTAGGGTTAATCTTGAATGTCCGCTGTCTAATGATATGAATCAATGTCAGTAAACTATTTATACAGGAACCACACTCAATACAACATATAGTTTAGCAACATCAGAATGTAGTATAAAATAGATTTACCTGACACAATCTCTGCAGAACTTAGGGTTAATCTTGAGGACTTGATGAGCTGTAACAGGAAAGAGGAGGACCGGGGTCTAACCTGACCCTAACTGGGGTCCTAACTAATCCCTTTCCTTGGAGGTATGATAATGGTTCAGAGGTCCAAGTCTCCAGCTAACCCTGTCTCTGTCAGACCTGAAGCCTGTAATCGTCCTAAGAAGGATCTGATTACCACAAAGGATATGGGCTGATCTCGCTAAATACACAGATTAGACAATAAAGACAAGACAGGATAGCACTCACTTGCATACACACTCAAACACGAAGGAACATAATGGTCTGGGAAATAAACTCTAAACAAGTTGAGTTAAACAGCTAAGGAGCTCTCAACTTAGTCTATACAGATTCATTCCTATCTGTGGTCTGCATGAAGGATTTCACTGGCAACTCCCAAAGCAGACAACCAGGAATTTAAAGGAAACCAATCAACAAATAACAATTGGCACCGGGAGAAACTGCACCCAGTCCCAGCACCGAGCACAGACAGAATTAACTCCTAGCTGCCAAAACACAAAGAAACAGCAACTCAGCTGTGAGAAGTCAAAACGTGCAACCGGACGATCTTCGTTGCAATGCACACATGCAGTTGCACACAGTTTTTGAAGGAAATCGACAGAAGTTATTCCAAACATCTTGGAGAACTGACCACAGATTTTCTGTAGATGTTACTTGCAAAATCCTTTTGTCTTGTATATAATCCCCCCTTTAAAACTATCTACCATTGCGATTGTAATCACTGGTGCCATGGCACCCTGAGGTAATTGATGACTTACAGTAAGTGTACAGTGGCCTTTTAGATCTGCTATGACGGGGTCTAACAGGCATGTCAGTGAAGACCTGGGACTAAGGACTTATGGTACTGCCACACTAAAATCCCGCTAGCGATCACGATAACGACGCATACTAATGCGATCGCTAGCGGGATTGTTTTTATATCGTGATAGCGGCTTAACTTAGCGATGTCGTTAAGGAGCTATCGCGGTTGCGATCTCCTTAACGACTTTAGCTGTACAAAAGTACCGCTAAATCGCTAAGAAAAGGTGCCACACTCAGCGTATATTACTTACAGGGGGGCGCCGACGATAAAAATAGGGTCTGGAATGATGTCAGCGACGAGCGAGATCACAGCAGGATTCGCAGGGGCCACGTCGCTGGTAGATGCCGCACACAAAAACATCGCTAAGGGATCGCTAAATAGTGACGTTTTTTAGCGATCCCGTTAGCGATGTTGTTTAGTGTGGCATACCCTTAAGTGAAAACTAAAAAAGGTGAAATTAAATATGCAAAAAAAATGTTTTAAAACAAATAAACACAAAAAAGCATACGAAAACAATTTTATCACTTAAAACGCAGCGTTTGCGTTTAAAATAAAAATAAACAAAACATGTACATTGCTGGCATTGCTGTCTTTGGAATGAAATGAACAATAAAACTGTCCTGTTATTCCATACGGCGAACACCTTTAAAAAAATTTAAAATAATAAAAAAATGACAAAAAGTTGCTTTTTCATTATATTGACACAAAAAATTGAATGAAAAGAGATCAAAAAGTCATACGTAAAAAAAAGCCAAATTGTCACTCAAAAACAATTTGGTAGAAAAATAGAAAAGTTACAGCTCTCAGAATAAGGCGATGCAAAAACAAATTAATGTCATAGATGTAACTGTAAAATCTATAAAGCCATATCATAATTCTCATAGTGACCCTATTGCAGCAGGGACCCTCCTGCAGCAAATGCTTAATTAAAGTGGTACAGGAAAGATGTATATCTTTGTACCGTGTTAGCCAATAGATAGAAAAATATTTAGAATTGAGAGTTTTATATAGCGCTAACATATTCCGCAGTGCTTTACAGTTTGCACACATTATCGTCACTGTCCCTGATGGGGCTCACAATCTAGATTCCCTATCAGTATGTTTTTGGAGTGTGGGAGGAAACCGGAGAATCCGGAGGAAACCCACGCAAACACGGGGAGAACATACAAACTACTTGCAGATATTGTCCTTGGTGGGATTTGAACCCAGGACTCCAGCGCTGCAAGGCTGCAGTGCTAACCACTGAGCCACCGTGCTGCCCAGGAATGATGCTGATTCTGTGGTGAAACTCACAAAATTCATCCTCACCCACAATTACTTTGAATTTGACAACAAGATCTATCTACAGGAGACTGGCACAGCTATGGGAAGTAAAGTGGCTCCACAGTATGCAAATCTTTTCATGGCCAAGCTTGAAAGAGACTTTTTGTCATGTCCCATCAGGCCTTGGGCCTACTACCGCTACATTGATGATATTTTAATCATCTGGACGGAGTCTGAGCAACAGCTAAAGACGTTCCACGAACAGTTTAACCAATTTCATCCCACCATCAACTTAACACTCAACTACTCCAGCACTGAGATTAACTTTTTAGACACCATCATTAAGCCACAGAACAATCAAATAGAGACATCCCTGTATCAGAAGTCAATTGACCGTCCAACATACCTTAAATAGGACAGTTTCCATCCAAAACACATAAAAAACTCTATTATCTACAGCCAAGCCATCAGATACAACCGTATATGTTCCAACCACATGTATAGAGATGAACACCTTGGTCACCTCAGAAAGACCTTTTTAAATCAGGGCTACCATCCAAGAACAATTGAAACCAAATTACAAGAGCCACCAGAATATCAAGGAATCACCTGCTACATTACAAAGCTAAAGAAGAAAATAACCGGGTGCCTCTAGTGGTCACCTACAATCCAAATCTGGAGATGCTAAGGGGAGCTGCACGGAAATTACAACCTTTACTACAAAAGGATGCCCGATTACAATCCATATTTCCAGACCCCCCACTACTGTGTTTTAGGCAGCCCCCAAATCTAAGAAGCATCATTGTCAGAAGCTCCCTGTCCTCCCCAACAGCTGCAGGAACCTTTCCTTGCAACAAGAAAAAATGTAAAACCTGTCCATTTATAATGACCACGGACAAGATAAAGATCCCCAACTCACATCAGGACTACAAGATCCCAGGTACTTTCAGGTGCATCACATCTAATGTGGTGTACTTAATTATTTGCACTAAATGTCCAACTGGGGGTCTGTATGTGGGGGAGACTGGGCAAAAACTGAGAACAAGGATGAATTCTCATCGCCACACAATAAGAGAAAAAAGAATGGATCTACCTGTGGCTAAACATTTTTGTATGCCTGATCACAGCACCATGGACATCAAATTACTGGTATTGAAAGGTAACTTCACATCTCAGAGACAAAGAAAAGTTTGGGAATATAAACTGATGACGACCTTTGACACTCTCAGTGCAGGAATGAACGTGTCGCATGGATTTATGTCTTTTTACATCAATTAAGGAATTTGCTCCTAAGACCTTGTGGGGGCATCACAAAACATTACCAGACCTTAATCAGAGGACAATAAAATATTCACTCCTTATCTATGAACTGGTCCAATATTTATGGCTACAACTGTTTATCCCTCTCCCATATTGATAGTTCTGCTTTACGTCACTTGTCTTATCTATTGCACTATTCCTGTGTCCTGTTGTGTATAAATATGTGATTCTTCAGATGTTGTATTAGTCTTTGCCTGATGAAGAGACCTGAGTAGTCTCGAAAGCTTGCAATTTGTTACCATCTTTTCAGTTAGCCATTAAAAGGTATCAACCACTGAGGACTCTCAATTCTAAATATTTTTTTGAATTAAAGTGGGTCATTTGATAGACTGCAGACATGAATTCCACAGCTTGGCACAAGAATGTGGGAGGCAACAGATTTATGGCCCTCGCCTCCCTATGTCACAGAACTGCAAACAGATAATATTGGTTTTTTTTTATGAACAGCAAGAGTCCAACAGTTATGGCAGGTGTCGTGATGAACACATTGACTTACATCACTAGGCGGTCACCACATCAAGTCCCGAATTAAAATCTGATGGACGACAATATATAACGGGGAAAATAAGCATTTAATACACTGCCGATTTTGCAAGTTTTCCCACCTACAAAGAATGGCGAGGTCTGTAATTTTTATTGTAGGTACACTTCAACTGTCAGAGACAGAATCTTGAAAATAATCCAGAAAATCGCATTGCATGATTTTTGCATCATTAATTTGCATTTTATTGCATGAAATAAGTATTTCATACAATAGAAAACAGAATATTTGGTACAGAAACCTTTGTTTGCAATTACAGAGGTCAGACATTTCCTGTAGTTCTTGACCAAATTTGCACACACTGCAGCAAGGATTATGGCCCGCTCCTCCATACAGATCTTCTCCAGATCTTCCAGGTGTCAGAACTGGGCTACATTGAATTTTAGCTCCGTCCAAAGATTTTTTTATTGGCTTCATGTCTGGAGACTGGCTAGGTCACTCCAAAACCTTTAAATGATTCTTACGGAGCCATTCCTTAGTTGCCCATGCTGTGTGTTTCAGGTCATTGTCATGCTGGATGACCCAGCCACAACCCATGTTCAATGCTTTTACTGAGGGAAGGAGGTTGGTGGCCAAAACCCTTCAATATGGTGCAGTTGTCCTGTCCCATTTGCAAAAAAGCACCCCCAAAGTATAATGTTTCTCCCACTATGCTTCATGGTTGGGACAGTGTTCTTGGGGTTGTACTCATACTTCTTCCTACAAACGCGGCAAGTACAGCTGATACCAAAAAGTTCTATTTTGATCTCATCTGATCAACTCACATGATCTTCTCCCATGCCTCCACTGGATCATGCAGATGGTAATTGGCGAACTTCAAATGGGCCTGGACATGTGCTGATGTGAGTAGGGGGACCTTGCTTGCCCTGCAGGATTTTAATCCATGACGGCGTAGTGTGTTACTAACAAAAATGTTTGAGACTGTGGCCCCAGTTCTCTTCATGTCATTGACAAGGTCCTCCCGTGTAGTTCTGGGCTGATTCCTGACGTTTCCCAGAATCATCCTTACCCCACGAAGCGAGATCTTGCATGGAGCTCCAGACCAAGAAAGATTGACCTTCAATATAATTGTGCCAACAGTTGTTGCCTTCTCACCAAGCTGCTTGTCTATTGTCCTGCAGCCCATCCCAGCCTTATGCAGGTCTACAATTTTGTCCCTGGTGTGGTAAGACGACTCGCTCGGCTCTCCTGAAGGCAGACTCAGGACACACGTTCTCTGGGTTTTCTTTCTGCTGGTTTATTATCAGCCATAAACTCATGCAGGTTTCGCAGGAAAAGTAAACATGACCCTTCTGGGTTAAACGGGAAAACATAAAAAAAACAAACAATAACTCAGTCCATAGATGAGTGGGTTCCGCCCGCTCTCGGTAGCATAAACGGCACTGCTAAAGTCCTTGTGGAAAGCTCTGCAGCTTCCACTATCCTGTCTGGAGACTTGCCTCTCCAGACCACAACACAGAGAAAAAAAAACAGGACTGAGCTTTTATACATTGCTCAGCCACACCCTTTTAACATATAACATGCTGGCAGATAAATAAAGTAGGTCTTAGTTCACACAGGAGAGCATCCTGTGTGACACATACCTCCCCTCACATATAAAACCAGTGACACTGTCACATATTCCCCCCTCTGCCCAAAGCCGGGGGTTTGGGCACCTTCTGACACCAGACAGGGAATCCTAGAGAGGGCATCTGCATTCCCATGTAACTTCCCTGGCCTATGCTCCACGTGAAAGTTAAACTCTTGAAACTCTAGGAACCATCTAGTTACCCTAGCATTTTTTCCCCTCTTTTCCCTCAACCATCTCAACAGGGCATGGTCTGATACTAATTTAAACTTCCGGCCTAGTAGGTAATATTTCAGTGTATCCACGGCCCATTTTATGGCTAAACACTCTTTCTCTACTATGGCGTAGTTCTTCTCGCAGGAGGACAGCTTTCGGCTTAGATAGAGAATGGGATGTTCTTCCCCATTTATTTCTTGGGAGAGTACGGCCCCTAGACCAACCTCTGATGCATCAGTCTGGACCACAAATTCTTTCTTAAAGTCTGGTGCGACCAGGACAGGCTGCTTGCACAGTGTTAGCTTCAGCTTTTGAAACGCGGTCTCCGTTTCTTCCGTCCATTTCACCATGGTTGATTTGGTGCCTTTTAGAAGATATGTTAGTGGGGCGGCAATCGTGGCTAAATTCGGGATAAACCGCCGGTAGTATCCCACCATTCCCAGGAATGCTTTCACCTGCTTCTTTGAGAGCGGTTGCGGCCAGGTTTGAATTGCCTCCACTTTCTTGATCTGCGGCTTTATTTCGCCTCTCCCAACAACATAGCCCAGGTACTTGGCCTCCTCTTTTCCGATGGCACACTTTTTCGGATTTATGGTAAATCCTGCTTTTCTTAGCGCGTCCAAAACGGCCTGTAGTTTCGGTAGGTGACTAGCCCAGTCTGGGCTAAAGACCACAATGTCGTCGAGGTAGGCTGTGGCATACTTCTTATGTGGGGCTAGGATCCGATCCATAGCCCTCTGGAAAGTGGCTGGGGCCCCCTGTAGTCCAAACGGCATCCGCTTGTATTGAAAACAGCCATCAGGTGTTGAGAAAGCCGTCTTCTCTTTAGCCATTTGGGACATGGGGATCTGCCAGTAGCCCTTCGTCAGGTCAAGAGTGGTGATGTACCTCGCCGGTCCAAGCCTCTCGATGAGTTCGTCGACGCGGGGCATCGGGTACGCGTCACACTTAGATACCTCATTTAGCCGACGGTAGTCATTACAAAACCTCCACTCTCCATTGGGTTTCGGCACGAGGACAATTGGGCTCGACCACCCACTCTTCGACTCCTCTATTACCCCGAGGTCTAACATCCTCTTCACCTCAGCCGAGATCACCTCCCGGCGTGCTTCCGGAATCCGATACGGTGTGATGTATGGTATACAGTTCATATAGCGTCTTGTGCTTGGGTGCGAGGAAAACACATGAGACACAGGTTTGATATGGAAGGACTTGTATTACTTCATACAAGTAGGAAAAAGGGTCACACAGTTTGCAGGTACAGAGGCAGGAGACACAGCAGGCCAGAGTAACTTTAAACTCAGCAATAACTCTCCACAACAGGTTCAGGATCTCTTCTCTGTTACCGTAATTCCCTTGCAAACGTGGATTTACCAAACAGCAGGTCTCCAGAGTCCACAAGTGTTCAAAAGTTCCTCAGTAGGAAATGGCTGGAGTACAAAGTCCAAGGTTTCCAGGAGTCAGGTCACAGGCTGACTGCAGGCTTGATTCTGAAGCACTGATTGCTCAGCTGAGGCTGCTTAAGAGGCAAGAGGGAGAGAATCAGGGCGGGAACATGAAAGCTGGAAACTCCATATTGACTGAGGGCAAGATAGCTGCAGCAAGACAGAAAGCAAAATGGCCGAGGGAAAAAACGGAGTTTCAAGAGACAAAGAACCTTACATACGGCTTCAAATTCACTCGTACATGCGGTTCTGTCAGCACGTCATGCTCTATCACTTGTGTATGCCCTGGCAACTCTGAGAACAGGTCCCGATTCCGCTGTAGTAATTCTCGACACTGTTGCTTCTGGGCCGGTGATAGAGTCTCTGCAATAGTGACCTCCTGACCTTGCCTTCTGGTGCGGCTCCCAGGCAAGGAGTTTCCACAGGTTCACGGTCCCGCCACGGCTTGAGCAAGTTTATATGATATATTTGATAGGCCTTCCTTCGGCCAGGCTGGTGGACTTTATAATTAACCTCGCTGACTTTCTCCACCACCTCGTATGGACCTTGCCATTTGGCGAGGAACTTGCTCTCGACGGTAGGGATCAGCACCAAAACACGGTCTCCGGGCTGGAACTGTCTTAGTCTCGCCGACCGGTTATAGACTCTCGCCTGGGCTTCCTGCGCCTGGAGGAGATGTTCCTTTACGATGGGCATCACCTTTGACATTCTCTCCTGTAACTGGGCGACATGTTCGATGATACTCCGGTGTGGCGTGACTTCAGCCTCCCAAGTTTCCTTGGCGATGTCTAGGAGACCTCTTGGATGCCGCCCGTATAGGAGCTCAAATGGAGAGAAGCCCGTGGAGGCTTGAGGAGCTTCTCTGACCGAGAAAAGCAAAAATGGGAGCAGGTAGTCCCAGTCTCTCCCATCCTTTTCAACGACCTTCTTGAGCATCGCCTTTAAGGTCTTGTTGAAGCGCTTCCACTAGGCCGTCCGTTTGTGGATGATAAACCGAGGTCCGCAGCTGAGTTATCTGAAGGACTCTGCAAAGCTCCTTCATCACCTTGCTCATGAAGGGGGTTCCTTGGTCTGTTAGAATCTCTTTTGGTAGACCTGTCCGAGCAAAATATGGACCAATTCTCGGGCTATACTTTTACTGGACATGTTCCTTAGGGGAACCGCTTCTGGATACCGAGTCGCATAGTCCATGACGACCAGGATATATTGGTGGCCCCGAGCTGATTTGACTATGGGGCCCACGAGGTCCATGGCAATCCTCTCAAAGGGAACCTCTATCACAGGTAGTGGAACTAAGGGGCTACGGAAGTGGGAGGAGGGAGCGGTTATTTGGCAGGTGGGGCAGGACCTACAAAAGTTTTGAATTTCTCGATAACACCCTGGCCAATAGAACCTCCTCAGTATCCTCTCCTGAGTTTTCTCGACCCCTAGGTGTCCCCCCAGAACATGTGAATGGGCCATGTCTAGCACCCACCGTCTGTATGGTCCCGGCACTAACAGCTGTTCCACTAGCTCACCGCCCCTCAGTTTGGCCACCCGATATAGCAACTCCCCTGTACTGCAAAGTGGGGGAATCTGGTGTCGGCCCCCGGCTCTTGGGCAACCCCATTACATACAGTAACCTGGTCGAACGCCCCTTTTAAGGTCAGGTCTCGAACTTGAGCAGTCCCAAAGTTCTCTCTGGACATATCTAACGCAGGTAGGTCGGCCTCCTCGGTCACCGTCTCACCCTCATCACCGACAAGGACGCACAGTGGGAACTCCTCTCTCTGAGACTCTGTCGGGGGTTCTTCTTCAAGGATCTCGTTTTTCGACCATGCTACTTAGTCCAGTTCCACACCACAGTCTGTCCCCACTGTTACTGTGGCCACAGGATAGTCCTTGGCGTCACCATGGATGCACCGAACACCCAGGGTTTTGGAAGGGATCAACTGGTGGGGAAGGGATGCTCTGATCAAGGTCACCAGACTCCCGGAGTCCAACAGCCCAAGCACTTTTATTCCATTAACAGATACTGCACACGCCTGCGGTCCCTTGCCGGGTCGACAGTCCACGCTACAGGCTGGATAGGCATAATAGGAGACCCGTCTGCCTAGGCTGCAGTCCATGGGCTCAGGGGATATTTGACACTTGGCGGCTACATGTCCAGGGTTGTGACATCGCCAGCAAACTATATCTTTCCCAACTGTTCTAAAGGCCCCTTCAATAGGAGTGGGACGCCCCCCAGTGGTGGCTCTAGACCCCTTCCGTGGTGAACCCACCCCCTTTTGGGTATCCCAGTAGGGAGAAATGACTGCATCCGGTTTCCCAAGAGATCTCTCAACTACCTGGTACCTCTCTACCAGGCCGATAAAGTCATCTGCGTTCTGGGGATCACCCTGGGCAACCCAGGTCTGTTCTGACTTGGGAAGGGAATGCATGAATCTATCAATCACCACCGCTCAACCATCTGGGCGGGGTGGAGGACTCCGGTTGTAGCCACTTCTGAACAAGATGCAATAAGTCAAACATCTGCGAACGAGGGGGTTTGTTGCTAGCATACGCCCAGTGATGAACTCGCTGGGCTCTTACTGCCATATTTACTCCCAGACGTGCTAAGATCTCTGTCTTTAGTTTGGGATACTCCTTAGCATCTTGCAGCACCAAGTCAAAATACGCTTTTTGGGGTTCACCCGATAAATATGGCGCCAGAACCTCTGCCCACTGTGCTGGTGGAAGTCTCTCCCGATCAGCCACCCTCTCAAAAACAGTCAGAAATGCTTCTACATCATCCCCAGGGGTCATCTTCTGCATGGCCCGCCTTACCGCCTTCCTGACGTGAGAATCATCAGTCGGCCCTGGGGTTGGGGTGACCGCCCTGCTTTGGATGGCGTCCGCCAAAAGCTGTATCTGTTGTTGCGCCTCCTGCTGGTGCTGCTGCTGCGACTTTTTCTGCAACTGGATCTGTTGAAGCAACAGTTTGGTCGTCTCCTGGTGCTGCTGCTGCATGCTCTGCTGGCTCTGTAGGTGTTGCTGCTGTATGCTCTGCTGGGCCTGGACCAGGTGCTTAACGAGCTCCTCCATGCTGCCGGACTTCTCTAGCTGTCTGGCAGCCTTCACCCAGGACATCCACCGGTCTTTGTGGCAGGCTCACGTGTTCCTGGAATCCTGCCCGCATTCTCCACCAACTGTGGTAAGACGACTCGCTCGGCTCTCCTGAAGGCAGACTCAGGACACACGTTCTCTGGGTTTTCTTTCTGCTGGTTCAGCCATAAACTCATGCAGGTTTCGCAGGAAAAGTAAACATGACCCTTCTGGGTTAAACGGGAAAACATAAAAAAAAAAACCAATAACTCAGTCCATAGATGAGTGGGTTCCGCCCGCTCTCGGTAGCATAAACGGCACTGCTAAAGTCCTTGTGGAAAGCTCTGCAGCTTCCACTATCCTGTCTGGAGACTTGCCTCTCCAGACCACAACACAGAGAAAAAAAAACAGGACTGAGCTTTTATACATTGCTCAGCCACACCCGTTAAACATATAACATGCTGGCAGATAAATAAAGTAGGTCTTAGTTCACACAGGAGAGCATCCTGTGTGACACATACCTCCCCTCACATATAAAACCAGTGACACTGTCACACTGGTTTCCTTAGACAGCTCTTTGGTCTTGGCCATTGTAGACAGGTTGGAGTGTGATTGATTGTGTGGATAGGTGTCTTTTATACGGGTAACAAGTTCAAACAGGTATAATTAATACAGGTAATGAGTGCAAATAAGGAGGGGTTCTTAAAGAAAACCTAACAGGTCTGTAAGAGCCAGAGTTCTTGCTTGTTACTACATGATCAAATACTTATTTTTTTTAGATTCGGTCTCTCACAGTTGAAGTGTACAGAGGTGTATTTAGGTTTTCTGGCACCATGGGCAAAAATTCAGTTTGGTGCCCCCCCCTCCAGCACATACAGTTGTGCTCAAAAGTTTACATACCTGGAATAATTTTTGCTTTCTTGGCCTTTTTTTCAGAGACTATGAATGATAACACCAAAACTTTTTCTCCACTCATGGTTAGTGGTTGGGTGAAGCCATTTATTGTCATACTACTGTGTTTTCTCTTTTTAAGTCATAATGACAACCCAAAAGATCCATATGACCATGATCAAAAGTTTACTTACCCTGGTGATTTTGGCCTGATAACATGCACAGAAGTTGACACAAATGGATTTCAATGGCTAGTAAAGGTAGCATTCTCACCTGTGACCTGTTTGCCTGTAATCAGTGTGTGTGCATAAAAGCTGAGTGAGTTTTTGGGATCCAGACAGACTCTTGCATCTTTCATCCAGCTACTGACGTTTCTGGATTGTGAGTCATGGGAAAAGCAAAAGAATTGTCAATGGATCTACAGGAAAAGGTAGTTGAACTGTATAATACAGGAAAGGGATACAAAAAGATATCCAAGGAATTGATAATGCTAGTCGCAGGCTTCAAACTGCGATTAACAAATGGAAAATCAGGGGGTCTGTAAAAACAAAACACGATCAGGTAGACTAATAAAAATGTTGTCCACAACTGCAAGGAAAATTGTTCGGGATCCAAAGAAAAACCCACAAATAACATCAGCTGAAATATAGGACTCACAAAAAACTAATGGAATGGCTGTTTCAAGATGCACAATAAGGAGGCACTTGAAGAAAAATGGGCTAAATGTTCGAGTCACAAAGAGAAAGCCATTACTGTGCAAATGCCACAAAGTATCTTGCCTACAAGATACAAAACAGCACAGAGACAAGCCTCAAAACTTCTGGAACAAGGTAAATTGGCGTGATGAGACCAAAATTGAACATTTGGCCACAACCATAAATGTTACATTTGGAGAGAGGTCAACAAGGCCTATGATGAAAGGATGAAAGGTAGATCGCTAATGTTTTTGGGATGTGTGAGCTACAAAGGCACAGGAAACTTGGTCAAATTTAAAGGAAAGATGAATGCAGCACGTTATCAGCAAAAGCTAGAGGCAAATGTTCACTCAGCCTGTAAGCTGCGCATGGGACGTACTTGGATGTTCCAACATGACAACGATCCAAAATACAAGGTCAATTTGACTAGTCATTGGCTAGAGCAGAACAAAGTGAAGGTTCTAGAGTGGCCATCTCAGTCTCCTGACCTCAATATCATTGAGCCACTCTGGGGAGATCTCAAGCACGCAGTAGTTCATGCTAGAGAGCCCAGAAATTTACAGAAACTGGAGGCTTTTTGCCAAACAGAGTGGGCAGTTTTATCATCTGAAAAAACAAAGAACCTCAACCACAACTACCACAAAAGACTTTAAGCTGTCATCGATGTTAGAGGGAGCAATACACGGTATTAAGAAATGGAGTTTGTAAACTTTTGATCAGGGTCATTTGGATGTTTTAGGTTGTCATTATGATTTAAAGAGAGAAAACACAGTAATTTGACAATAAATGGCTTCACCCAACCACTAACCATGAGTGGAGAAAAAGTTTTGGTATTATCATTCATATTTTCTGAAAAAAGGCCAAGAAAGCAAGAATTTTGCCGGGGTATGTAAACTTTTGAGCACAACTGTATGCGATTTACACATTTAGTCACGTGTCGACGAACTGCTCTCCCTAATTCTCTCAATATTCAGTGAAAAACTGAGAGAAGCTTGCTGTCATATGACCGCCAATATGAAAATCGCATATGAGTGAAGCGACCATGTGATGACTGATGGAACCTGCAGAGCTGAATCCTGACAGTGAGGATATTACATGATGTTAGGATTGGCTACAGAGCTTCATTTTATAATTAAAGGGTGCGTCCAGGTTTGGGATGAAAGTCTGCAGTCATTCTGTGTGACTGCAGGCTTATTTCTCACAGCGCATGCACTGCACACTTTTAGGAGTCTCCCTTGCCAGTGGCAAGAGTGGTTTGCCATGTCAGCACAAGTATGGGATTTTTTATACTTCTGACCACATTCTGACTAGACTTGTCCGGCCTCGCTTAATTGATTTTCAAGCCACACATGTCTAGTCAGTATGTGACTGTATGTATGCAAATTGCGGGCAAGAGAATCCTGACAGCATGCAGTGCGCACTGTGAGTGTTCAGAAATCTGAAGTCACATAGAATGACTGCAGACTCAGCACAAACTCGGACAACCCCTTTAATGCTCCTATCATAAATAAAAATATGAGAATTAGTCAGTATCACAAAAAAAATTACATCCAGGTACCTGATAGATGACATTTTTTTCTTCATCTTGTCCAGCTCTTCTCTGCAGACTTCCATCTTCTCCAGTTTTCTGCAGCACATCCCCACACATGACCTTAAAGATAGCAGTGTCAGTATAATGCTCATGAATAAAAATATCTGAGCCCCTAAATAAATAATTGGCTCTCATTGTATTCCCTGCACAAGATATGACCCTCACACTGTCCCTCTTGTGGTACATGCCCTCCACATTGCCCCCTCCTTTCCATACTGGGCTCTCTCTTCACACTGGCCTCTAACACTCCGCCCCCACTATACTGCCCAGTCTCTATACTATGCCCCCTCTCCACACTCCTCCTCCTTGGCATGCTGTCCCCTTCTGGCTGGGCCCTTACACTGTTCACCACACTACTCAGTCTCTGTTCTGTGCCCACTCACACTTTCCTCCCCCCATATTGTCTCTTCACGTTTCCCGTTCCCTCCTCATGTACGCCCCCCTGCTAACCAAACTGTCTCCTCACATATTTATCCCCTCGCTCTCCATATTTCCTCCTCACACATTCCCCCCGACTCCCATACTGTGTCCGCACACATCCCATCAGCCTCGCTCCCCATAGTTCCTCCTCACATATCCCATCACCCTCGCCCCCATACTGTGTCCGCACACATTTTTTTCCCCTTGCTACTCATACTGTGTCCATACCCATCTCCCCAGTCACCCCCCACAGAATAAATCCACCCCACCCCACACAGAATAAATCCACCCCTCCACACAAAATAAATGCACCCCGCCCCACACACAGGATAAATCCCCACATATACAGTCATGGCCAAAAGTTTTGAGAATGACACAAATATTATATTTTCACATGATCTGCTGCTCTCTGGTTTTTATGCGTGTTTGACAGACTGTTTTGGATACGAATTTTATTTATTAATTTAAAGAGAGTAAAACACTAAATTAAATAAAATTGTCACAACCACTAACATATGGAGAAAAATTTGTTTGCATTCATTTTTAAAACTGCCTAGAAAGCAAGAATTTCTCCGTGGTATGCTAAACTTTGACACATAATGCGATTAACATTTGGGTCCAGTGTCTGACAATCATGCCTTTCCTAATTTTCAGCAATTTTTCAGGAATATTTGTAGCAACCTTCTGTCATATGCCACAATTAATGGATTAGATGGGATCAAGGCATGGCGAAAACCTGATGTTCTGTTCCTGACATGAGGATATTACTATGTTAATTGGCTAAGGTTCATTTATATAGTGGAAGCAGGTGTGGGTCGAAAGTCTGCAGGTTCTGTGGAATGCTTGGAGATTCTGGACGCATCTTATCATGCATTTTTTAGGAGCCCTGCAGTGGAAGAGTCGATTTGCCATTGTCAGCAAAGTAACGATTTTCACATATGTGACCAGATGCTGTAACATTGCGGCCATCGCTAGTTGTTACAGCCACCTGTCTACTCGTAATGAGATTTATCAATTGCGCGCAACAAGAATACTGGACGCATTGCATAGAGCAATTATTTCAAAATCTGAAGTCACAATCAGCTCATGACTCAGCAACTCGAACAACTCTTTAATGCTTCTTATATAAAAAGGAATTATTCATTAGCTCCACAAAATTGAACCAGGTCCTGCTAATGAATTTTCCTCAACTGTCAGCTCTTCCTCAACTTCCATTCTGCCATTTTCGAGCAAGCCTGCACTACTGGACCTACGCATGCTGAAATTTGCTAAGAAACAAGTCTGCCTTGGGTCTCTAAGCACTGGATTGTTTCAACCCTGACCTCTCCTAAGTTCTTGATTGGTACATGCCCATCGAGTGCCCCCTCTTTCCATCTGGCTCTCCTTACACTGGCCTTCTTAGCATTGCAATATACTGCCGTTTCTTTAGAGTATGCCCCTTAACACACTACATCATGATGCCGCCCTGCCTGCTGGTCATTACACTGTTCCACGACTATCATCTCTTTTCTAGTGACAGACTTGACTTCCCCTTCCCCATATCATCCACACCGTTGTTCATCCTCATCAGCCCTGCAAAGCTTATGTCCTTTTAGCAGTTACCCTCGCTCTCATATTTCCTGACACATTCCCCGACTCCATCTGTGTCCGCACATCCAATCACTTTCCTAGTCTCCTCACATATCATCACCCTTGCCATACGTCCACAATTTTTTTCCTTGCTACTCATCTTGTCCATACCATCTCACACTCCCCCCACAAAATAAAATCAGCCACGACTTTGAAAAATCAATTTGCTTCCACCAAAAACTCTGCCCATCAGACAAATCCCCACATATACTGAATACACACACACACACCACTGAATAAATCACACACACACTCACTGAATAAATACACACCACCCTATTCCCCAACCTTCTCCCAACATACTCGTTCTCACCCCTCAGCCACAGGAACACTTACCACCTCTCTCTTCGTGCACGCACTAGTGACCTCAGCAGCATGATCACATGATTGATCATCTGTGGGTCTCTGTGACTCGGCTGTCAGAGATTCAATTGTACTCACGTCTGTAAGATGTGAGTACAATTGATCCCTGGGAGCCGCGTGCTGCAGTTTCTCTGTGCCAGCTGTCAGCTTGACAGCTGGCTCAGAGAACTGCCAACTCCCAGTCCCGGGGGGCGGCAGAATGTAGCTGTCGGGGGAGACACTCCGGACCGCTGCATTAGGTGGCCCGACTGCGCCCCATGCCCTGCCTGACCCCACCACCCCTTTATACGCCTCTGGAAGTGTACCTGTGATAAAAATTACAGAGCTCTTCATTCTTTGCAGGTGGTAAAACTTGCAAAATTGGCAGTGTATCAAATACTTATTTTCCCCACTGTATATGCCATGTTTCCCATCTATGGAAAGCTAAAATCATAATAGGAAATATGACATTAACATATCCCCCGTGACCACCAGGGGCGAATATATGCTGAAAGTTGAAGATCTCTTAACTATTGTGACCCGAGTCACCAGGGCCGGCGTCAGCACCCGGCACACCCGGGCAAGTGCCGGGGCCCTGAGCAGGCGCCCGTTAGCGGTACCTGCGCCACCACTGGCCCCCCCGCTTGCTCAGGGCCCCGGCAGCAGCCGGCGTAATACTTACCTCTGAGCCCCGTGCCTCCGCTGCAGCAGCTCCAGTCTCCAGGGGGCGCCTGCGTTTCCTCTCACAGCAGCTCCGCTGAATGACGTCATCATTCAGCGGCCGGCTGTGGCAGAGAGCGCGCAGACGCGGACAGGTGAGATGTGATGTGTATGTGTCTGTGTGTGTGTGTGTTGTGTGTTTGTGTGTGTGTCTGTGTGTATCAGTGTGTGTGTATGGTGTATGTAATGCGGTGCTTTGTGTATGTGTGTGTGTATGTATGTATGTGAGAGAGTGCTTGTGTGCTGCGGTGCTGTCTGTGTGATGGTGGTGGGGGGAGGGCAGTGATGATAATGATGATGGGGAGGCATTGATGATGATGGGGAGGCGATGATGATAATGGGCAGGCATTGATGATGATGGGGAGGCAATCATGATGATGGGGAGGCGATGATGATGATGGGCAGGCATTGATGATAATGGGCAGGCATTGATGATGATGGGGAGGCCATGATGATGATGGGCAGGCATTGATGATAATGGGAGGCCATGATGATGATGGGGAGGCATTGATGATAATGGGCAGGCATTGATGATGATGGGGAAGAATTGATGATAATGGGCAGGCATTGATGATAATGGGGAGGCCATGATGATGATGGGCAGGCATTGATGATAATGGGGAGGCCATGATGATGATGGGGAGGCGATGATGATGATGGGCAGGCATTGATGATGATGGGCAGGCATTGATGATGATGGGCAGGCATTGATGATGATGGGCAGGCATTGATGATAATGGGTAGGCCATGATGATGATGGGGAGACAATGATGATGATGGGGAGGCATTGATGATAATGGGCAGGCATTGATGATGATGGGGAGGCATTGATGATAATGGGCAGTGTGGTAAGACGACTCGCTCGGCTCTCCTGAAGGCAGACTCAGGACACACGTTCTCTGGGTTTTCTTTCTGCTGGTTTATTATCAGCCATAAACTCATGCAGGTTTCGCAGGAAAAGTAAACATGACCCTTCTGGGTTAAACGGGAAAACATAAAAAAAAAAAACAATAACTCAGTCCATAGATGAGTGGGTTCCGCCCGCTCTCGGTAGCATAAACGGCACTGCTAAAGTCCTTGTGGAAAGCTCTGCAGCTTCCACTATCCTGTCTGGAGACTTGCCTCTCCAGACCACACCAGAGAAAAAAAAACAGGACTGAGCTTTTATACATTGCTCAGCCACACCCTTTTAACATATAACATGCTGGCAGATAAATAAAGTAGGTCTTAGTTCACACAGGAGAGCATCCTGTGTGACACATACCTCCCCTCACATATAAAACCAGTGACACTGTCACATATTCCCCCCCTCTGCCCAAAGCCGGGGTTTGGGCACCTTCTGACACCAGACAGGGAATCCTAGAGAGGGCATCTGCATTCCCATGTAACTTCCCTGGCCTATGCTCCACGTGAAAGTTAAACTCTTGAAGCTCTAGGAACCATCTAGTTACCCCAGCATTTTTTCCCCTCTTTTCCCTCAACCATCTCAACGGGGCATGGTCTGATACTAATTTAAACTTCCGGCCTAGTAGGTAATATTTCAGTGTATCCACGGCCCATTCTATGGCTAAACACTCTTTCTCTACTATGGCGTAATTCTTCTCGCAGGAGGACAGCTTTCGGCTTAGATAGAGAATGGGATGTTCTTCCCCATTTATTTCTTGGGAGAGTACGGCCCCTGGACCAACCTCTGATGCGTCAGTCTGGACCACAAATTCTTTCTTAAAGTCTGGTGCGACCAGGACAGGCTGCTTGCACAGTGTTAGCTTCAGCTTTTGAAACGCGGTCTCCGTTTCTTCCATCCATTTCACCATGGTTGATTTGGTGCCTTTTAGAAGATCTGTTAGTGGGGCGGCAATCGTGGCGAAATTCGGGATAAACCACCGGTAGTATCCCACCATTCCTGTGATGATATTGCAAGCTTCATGTCTTGTGCTGTTGCTAGAACTACAACCCCCACTGTTTGCAAGCACAGGGCAAAGTACCCCTTCCTCCTTCTCTCTGCAGCTAACTCGATCTCTCATCCCTCCCACCTCAGGAATTTTCCTTTGTCTTCGCAAACCCTGCAAAAGTCCTATAGCAGCCATTTTGGAGAATTCATTCTTTTTTGGAATAACACGGTGGGAGCATTCGCTAGAAACACGAAAGTTACTGTGTTGAACCATGCACAGACGGGTATCGTTCCCGTGGTACTGGTAAACCCGTAACTCCAACAGAACCCGAGAAATGGAATTCTCGGGTGCCCCATGAACTAGCCCACCCAAGTGTGGGCTCATTGGAACCGTCATTTTAGAGTAAGATCATTGATAGGTCTGCCGTTATTCTGCTAGGTTCACAGGACGAGTTATGGACCTTATGATATTGCAGAGCTCAAACCATAGCTTGCAGCCAGGGGAGGTGGCCAGAAAACCAGCCCTATTTGTGAGGTCAGAAGCTGACATGCATAAGTCTTGCAGTGAAGTTCCTTAGGCACTTTCTGCTGGGATGTCCTGAGTAAGAGATCTACCAATGAACTATGACGTGTGGCTCCTTCCCCCAGCCTGGCTTGCCTGTAATGATCTAACAACCATGTGAGTGATTTTCATCTGTAATCCTATTTTATTTTATAACTGCATCTGTACATAACGATATTGTCTCCGTTTGTTACATCTTTTTATATATTATAAGCACTGCCTGTTTTTAAGGAATAAACCTATAAATTTATTAGTTTGTTTCTCCTGCTCTATAAACGAATTTGCACGTGCCTGAAGCACTACGCTACTGTTTTGGGGTTGCTACGGACCCTCTTGATAAATTGTTCATCAAAAGCCGTAGCTGGTGGCAGCTAAAAGGAAGGGGTGTAAAGTGTTAATCTATTGGGTGACGCTGGCAGTGACGGAGCGGGGTTTATAAGGGTACTGCCTGGCTGCAGCCAGGAGTAATTATAATTCCCTCACTGCAGCGTGCCCAATAGCCAGCACACATCCAAGTGACCCGTCTGGCGACCAATTATCCTAGGTGCAGTTCCCTGACTGACCTGAGGGTAAGGGGGCGCCAGAGAGCTGCAAGTTCCTAAGTGGAAGTGGGATAATTATAAATCCCTGCAGTTTACTGGGTCGGACAGCAGCAGCCGTCGTGTGTGTGCGCGTTTTCGTCACATTTGCAGCACGGAGGGATCACAAGCCGTGATACCCCGGGCTACCGTGTGGCGGACCGCGGCACCGTTCATCACATATTGGTGGCAGAGCGGTGGGATTATAGAGCATTAGTGATCTGGTTTGAGCAATCATTCCATTCACTAAAAAAAAAACTTGCACGGTTCTTCAGCGACCCTGCAGCTAAAGTTTTGGAGAACAGACTCAGTGTTTATTAGTCCTGAGACAATTGTGTGTACTTGCGGTTACCCCTCCCTTCTCTTTGTTTTTCTATCCTATCTTTTATTTGGCAACCATGGCTACAAGAGGAGCAAGTTGGTTCGAAAAGCAGAACAGGGACACTCTTGTGGGAATCTGCGTGTACCACGGCCTTGACCACAAGAACCAAACCAAAGCCCGACTGGTCCAGGCCCTGAAGGAACTGGAAGAGCATCGGAGCGTGGCGGGCGCAGGAGCCGGCCCAAGCCAAGGTGGTGCCGCAGGAGCAGAGGCCCAACCCCTGACTGCTTACACCCAGAGAGAGGTGGACCCTTACCTGCAGGCGGCCCTGGAGGGACTCACCGCTGACAACCGGGAAGAATGCCTGAGGCTGATCCAGCAAGCTCAAGAGAGAGCCGACCAGCGAGAGGCCAAACAGCGAGAGGCTGAGAGAGCCGAGCGCCAAGCCCAGCGAGAGGCCGAGCGGGAGGCTGAGAGAGCCGAGCGGGAGGCTGAGAGAGCCGAGCGGGAGGCTGAGAGAGCCCGAGCCGAGCGGGAAGCCCAAGCGCAGAGAGCCCATGAGCTGGAGATGGTTCAGCGAGGGGCAATGCCCTCCACAGCCCAGAGCAGTGTGCCCAGCAGCACTCAGAGTCCCAAGCCCCGGCCGGAGCACTTTCCCGTGCTGGAAAGGGACGGAGACTTGGACACTTTTCTGCGGGCCTTGAGAAAGTCTGCAGACAGTACCGGCTGCCTGCCGACCAATGGGCCAGGTACTTGACCCCCGGGCTAAAGGGCAAAGCTTTGGAGGCGTTTGCTTCCCTCGCGCCAGATCAAGACAGTGACTATGAGGCCATCAAGCAGGCCCTGATTGCCAAGTACCAGCTAACCCCTGAGGTATACCGAAAGAAGTTCCGGAACCTCCAACGTGGCCCACATGACAGCTATAGCGATGTGGTGCAAGGACTCAGGACCCACTTTGACCAGTGGATCCAGGGACTGTCAGTTGACACCTATGAGGAGCTGAAAGACCTGATGATCAAAGACCAGTTCCTGCATCTGTGCCCAGCTGAGGTCCGACAGTTCATCCTGGACCGAGAACCAGAGGACGCGGTCACAACAGCCCGGATCGCCGACAGCTATGAGGCCAACCGGAAACCCGAGGTGCGGAAGCCCGTCGCCACCCGCTGGGGAGGGGGTAAGCCTGCAACCAACCCCAGTGCCCCTGCCAGTCGTCCCTCTGGAGGCACTATCCCCTTTGCCAGCGCCAGGCCTACATCAGACCCCCGCCAGTGTTTCTCCTGTAAAAGGACTGGTCACATCAGCGCCACCTGTCCGGAGAGGCAGAAGAACCCCCCAGCCAAGGCCTCCGGGCCCAACGCCTCTGTTCTTTTGGTGGGTGGTGTGGTGGGGAGGGTTGATGACAACGTGCAGCCCGTCTGCGTGGGGGCCCGTCTTGCTACAGGCCTCAAGGACACCGGGGCTGAACGAACCCTCATCCGACCCGAACTGGCGGCCCCTGGAGAGTTGATTCCGGGGAAAACCTTAACTGTCACCGGGATTGGGGGCGTCCACTACCCCTTGCCGATAGCCCGAGTTTTCATTGACTGGGGTGCCGGGAGCGGGGTGAAGGAAGTGGGGGTGTCCGAAAACCTGCCCACTGATGTTTTATTGGGGACTGATCTGGGGAGGATGGTGGCGTACTATGTCCCTGACACCCCTTCCCAATCTGATGATAAGGTTAACGTTAACCATGATGTTGATGTTGATGATGATGGGAAACTGATTGTGTTACCTGCTAATGCTTTGCGAAGTGATGATGCAACTGATAACCTTTCTTTCCCTAGGACTGATGTTGATAGTGATGTATCTGTGCCATCTGAATCTGTTAACCCTTTCTCTGAAGTGGTAGATGTGTCCACAGGTACAGGAGCGTTCAGTCCCGTCGCTCTGCGGAGTGAGACGGCTGAGGAACCCCTAGCAGGAGCAAGCGACAGTGCTCAAGGAAATGGGGAGGTGCATGGGAACCGGGAGGAAGGTGACGCCATGACACTGACCAGTGCCACCGAGGAAGGTAACTGGCCCATAAGTAGCACTGCTCCTGAAGTGTTGGGGGTGGATGGGGAGGTAGAGCCCATAGCAGCGCAGGCTGATGGGTCTATAGAAATCCCCGGGGAGACTGCATATGTAGCTGCTGTCACCCGCAGTCAGAGTGCCCGGATCGCAGGTAGCGCCCTGCCATCTGGACCCTCCTCCGCTACAGGAGAGACTGAACCAGAGGTGGACCCAGAGCCGGTCCCAGAGGGTCCCAGTGAGGAAGGAACCCTGACGTCACTTCTGGCTGCCTCCAGCCAGGAGTTCCAGGCCGCTCTGCACTCAGATGCGAGCCTGGGGAACTTGAGGCACCTCGCCGAGACGCCCACCTCCGTGACTGATAAGGAGAGGGTGTTCTGGGAACGAGGAAGGTTGTACCGGGAGACAGTACCCGAAATTCCCAAAAGGAGTGGTTGAGGGAAAAACAGCTGGTCGTCCCGCACCAGTTCCGAGGTGAGTTGTTGAGGATTGCCCATGAGATTCCACTTGCTGGACACTTGGGGATTAGCAAAACTAAGGCACGGCTGTCTCAACACTTCTATTGGCCCAAGATGGGGACAGATGTGACTAACTACTGCCGCTCCTGTATCACCTGTCAAAGAGTGGGGAAGGCGGGGCCTGCTCTTAAGGCTCCCCTGATCCCATTGCCAGTGATAGAGGAGCCTTTCCAGAGGATCGCGGTGGACATTGTGGGCCCGCTGGCCGTCCCCAGCAGCTCTGGAAAGCAATACATCCTGACTGTGGTAGACTACGCTACCCGGTACCCGGAGGCAGTAGCTCTGTCCTCAACTAGGGCAGATAAGGTGGCAGATGCACTGGTGACCATCTTTTCATGGGTAGGATTTCCCAGGGAGATGCTTACCGATCAAGGGACCCAATTTATGTCTCGCCTAATGAAGGCTCTCTGCAGCAAAATGCAGGTGACGCGTATGGTATCGAGTGCGTATCACCCACAGACCAATGGTTTGTGTGAGCCCTTTAACGGTACCCTCAAACAGATGCTCCGCATGCTGGTTGAGACCCAGGGACGCGATTGGGAGCGGTACCTCCCACACCTGCTATTTGCCTACAGAGAAGTCCCGCAGGCCTCGACGGGGTTCTCCCCCTTCGAGCTCCTGTATGGTAGGCGAGTCCGGGGACCCCTTGGGTTGATAAGAGAATCCTGGGAAGATGAGCCAAACCCCACGGAAGTGTCCATCGTGGATTATGTCATGCGCTTCCGCGACAAGATGCAGACCTTGACGCAGTTGGTGCATGACAACATGACGCAGGCTCAGGCTGACCAGAAGCACTGGTACGACCAGAACGCCCGGGAGCGGACCTACCAGGTGGGTCAAAAGGTGTGGGTGCTGGTCCCCGTACCAAAGGATAAGCTTCAGGCAGCCTGGGAAGGCCCGTACGTCGTGCACCAACAACTCAACCCAGCCACCTACGTGGTCACGCTTGACCACACTCGGGGTAGGCGCAAGGCCTTTCACGTCAACATGATGAAGGCCCATCACGAACGTGAAGCCTGCGTCCTACCGGTCTGCAATCTGCCCGAGGACGGGGAAGAGGATCCCCTCCTAGACATGCTGGCCCAAGCTAATGCCAATGGGTCCATTGAGGACATGGAGGTAAATGCCTCGCTAACCGTCTCCCAGCGGTTGCAGTTGCTGACCACTCTGGAACCCTTCCGGGCCGAGTTCACAAACCGACCCGGAAGGACCGAGTTGGCAGTCCACGAGGTGGACACCGGGAATCACGCCCCGTTACGGCGGACACCTTATCGGATCTCTGAGGAAGTGCAGCAGATTATGCGCCAGGAGATCCATGAGATGTTGCAGCTGGGGGTGATCCGGCCGTCCAAAAGCGCGTGGGCCTCACCTGTAGTTCTCGTGCCAAAAAAGGATCGGACCACCCGTTCTGCGTGGACTACAGGGGGCTCAACGCCATCACTACCTCTGATGCGCACCCAATGCCACGCATCGAGGATCTGCTGGAGCGGTTGGCGAATGCCAAGTACATATCCATCATGGATTTGAGCCGGGGATACTGGCAGATTCCCCTGAGCCCTGCGGCGCAGGAGAAATCCGCCTTTATCACCCCTTTTGGACTGTACGAGTCCACGGTCATGCCTTTCGGCATGAAGAATGCCCCTGCCACTTTTCAGCGGATGGTCAACCACCTGCTTCAGGGACTGGAGGAGTACGCTGTGGCGTACCTGGACGACATTGCCGTCTTCAGTTCCACCTGGGAGGAACACCTTCAGCATCTCCAGGAGGTGCTCAAGCATATTCACCAGGCAGGTCTGACCATCAAGCCGGGAAAATGCCAGATGGGCATGAGGGAGGTCCACTACCTGGGGCACCGGGTAGGTGGGGGTTCCATGAGTCCAGAGCCCAAGAAAGTGGACGCGATCGTGTCCTGGCCCACCCCCAGGACCAAAAAGCAGGTGAAGTCCTTCCTGGGCACTGCAGGGTACTATAGGCGTTTCTATTATGTTTAGGTAGCTGAGGAGTGCAGGCAAAAAAGGCAATACACCAGAGCAGTTGGAATCTATGAGATTGCAGTACCCTGACTAACCACCACAACTAGAGGCAGCCGTGGAGCGTTCCTACGTTGGTCCTAGACGCCTCGTCACAGCCTGAGAAACTAACTACACCTAAAGATAGAAATAGGAAAGCTATCTGCCCCGGAGCAGAACCCCAAAGATAATAGAAAGCCCCCAAACATGTAATGGGGTTAGACAAGACGAAATACTGACACAGAAAGAAAATAGTATGAGCAAACGCTGGGGCCCAAACTAACTAAATAGAAAAGGATAGGAAGGGTACTTACTGCAATCCCAGAAAACCCTGAAAGGCACCAACTCTACTAATTTCAAAAACACCTGAGATCACACGACCTCTTCCACCTAAATTAGTTCTCTGGTGTAACAAAATCAAAACAGCAGCCACTGAAAAAACTGGAAAAAGCAAAAGTACAAACATCAGTGGCTGAACAAAACTGAGAGGGCAGAAGCCCCCGGAGGGGACCCTGAAGGCCCCCACAGAAGTGCAGGACAAAATGCAAAAATATAGCACAAACACAAAAGAAGAAAATGTCTTATCTGATAGCAGGAGATGCAGACACGACACAGCAGGCTACAAGGGAAACTGGAATAAAGGATTCAGACCAGAACAATTGATCACCGGCAACCCTGATGGGAAGGTGACTCCCTTATATAAGACCAGTCAGTAACACCTGATTCCCAGTCCTCACAATCTTCACTGGACAGACTAGCACCGCTTGTAACCACCAGAGGGAGCCTCTGCTCAGAACTCATCTCAAACCCATTCACAACAGTACCCCCCCCCTTGAGGAGGGGTCACCGAACCCTCATTTGAGCAACCAGGTCGGTCAGGATGAGTTCTATGATACGCACGGATAAGTCTCCTAGCATGGATGTCCGAAGCAAACACCCAAGAATTGTCTTCCTGACCATAACCTCTCCATTTAACCAAATACTGGAGTTTCCGTCTAGAAAAACGAGAATCTAATATTTTCTCAACCACATACTCCAGATTGCCCTCAACCAAAGCAGGGTCAGGAGGCACAGCAGCAGGAACCACTGGCTCAACAAACCTCTTCAACAAGGACTTGTGGAACACGTTATGGATCTTAAATGTCCCTGGAAGAAGCAAACGAAAAGAAACAGGATTAATAATCTCCATGATCTTATAAGGTCCAATGAACCTAGGCTTAAATTTAGGAGATGCTACTCTCATAGGAATATTCTTGAGGACAACCAGACCAAGTCCCCCACTTAAACCGAGGACCATCAGTCCTATGCCGGTTAGCAAACCGCTGGGCCTTCTCCTGAGAGAGGGACACCTCTCCACTACCTGTCCCAAATCAGTTGCATACGCTCCACAACAGAGTCAACACCTGGACAGACAGAAGCCTCCGTCTGTCCTGAAGAAAATCGAGGGTGAAACCCAGAATTACAGAAAAACGGAGACATCAAAGTAGCAGAGCTAGCCCTATTATTAAGAGCAAACTCAGCCAAAGGCAAAAAAGAGACCCAGTCATCCTGATCAGCAGACACAAAGCATCTTAGATAAGTCTCAATGTCTGGTTTGTTCTCTCAGTTTGACCATTGGTCTGAGGATGAAATGCCGAGGAGAAAGACAATTGAACACCCAGTTTAGAACAAAAAGTCCTCCAAAATCTGGAAACAAACTGGACTCCTCTGTCAGACACAATGTTCTCAGGAATGCCGTGTAAACGAACCACGTGCTGAAGGAACAACGGCACCAATTCAGAGGAGGAAGGCAACTTAGGTAATGGCACAAGATGTATCATCTTGGAAAACCTATCACAAATTACCCAGATGGTGGTCATTCTCTGAGAAACAGGAAGGTCGGAAATGAAATCCATAGAGATATGGGTCCATGGTCTCTTGGGCACAGGCAATGGCATCAACAAACCACTAGAGCGAGAGCAAGGCTTGGAGCGAGAGCAAGTCCCGCAGGACTGCACAAATTCCCTGACATCGCGAGACAAGGTAGGCCACCAAAAGGACCGACTAACCAAGTCTCTGGTACCAAAAATTCCGGGATGCCCAGCCAAGCTGAACAATGAATCTCAGACATCACACTCTTTTTCCACTGGTCCGGGACAAACAATTTTCCAACAGGGCAGCACTCGGGCCTATCCTCCTGACACCCCTCCAGAGCAAGTCTCAAATTGGGCGAGATGGCGGAAAGAACTACACCCTCTTTCAAAATAACAGAAGGATCAGATAACTCAGGAGAGTCCGCAAGGAAACTCCTCGAGAGGGCATCCGCCTTAACATTCTTAGTGCCAGGAAGAAAGGAAACCACAAAATTAAAACGTGTGAAAAACAAGGCCTACCTGGCCTGTCTAGGATTGAGTCGCTTGGCAGATTCCAGATAGACCAGATTCTTATGGTCCGTAAGGACCACCACCTGATGTTTGGCTCCCTCCAGCCAATGTCTCCACTCTTCAAAAGCCCACTTCATGGCCAATAACTCCCGATTACCCACGTCATAATTACGTTCAGTAGGAGAAAATTTTCGAGAGAAAAAGGCACAAGGGTTACTTTTAGAGGTCTCTGGATCTTTTTGGGACAAAACGGCACTGCCCCAATTTCAGAGGCATCAACCTCCACCTGAAATGGCAGAGAAACATCAGGCTGCCGTAGAACAGGAGCAGAAGTGAATCTCTGCTTAAGTTCCTGAAATGCAGAGACTGCCTCAGGAGGCCAATTCACCACATCAGAACCCTTTCTGGTCAAATCAGTTAATGGTTTAACAATAACCGAGAAATTACCAATAAATTTACGATAAAAATTGGCAAAACCCAAAAATCTCTGAAGAGCCTTTAATGAAGTAGGTTGGACCCAATCACAGATGGCCTGAACCTTGACCGGGTCCATTTCAATAACAGATGGGGACAAAATGAATCCCAGAAATGAGATCTCTGTACGCCAAAAAGACACTTTGATCCCTTCACATACAGAGCATTCTCTCTCAAAATCTGGAATACAGTTCGAACATGTTTCACATGAGAGTCCCAGTCATTAGAAAAAATCAAGATATCATCCAAATAAACAATCAGAAATTTGTCCACAAAATCCCTGAAAATGTCATTCATGAAGGACTGGAAGACGGAAGGAGCATTAGTGAGCCCAAAGGGCATCACCAGGTACTCAAAATGCCCTTCAGGGGTATTGAATGCCGTCTTCCATTCATCCCCGTGCTTAATGCGAATAAGGTTATACGCCCCCCTGAGGTCAAGCTTGGTAAACCAAGTAGCGTTTTTCACCCTGGAAAACAGGTCAGAAATCAAGGGTAACGGGTATTGATATTTCACAGTAATATTGTTCAAGAGACGATAATCAATACACGGCCTTAAAGAACCATCCTTTTTTGGCCACAAAGAAAAAACCGGCACCTAAGGGTGAAGAGGATGGTCTGGTATGACCCTTCTCCAATGATTCCTTGATATAAGACCGCATAGCGTCATGTTCAGGTACAGACAAGTTAAAAAGGCGACCTTTAGGGAATTTACTACCCGGCACTAATTCAATAGCGCAGTCATAGCTCCTATGGGGAGGCAAGGATGCAGATTTACTTTCGCTAAACACATCAGAAAAATCAATCAAAAAGTCAGGAACATCCTGAGCCTGGGGGAGGCAGAAAAAACAGGAGTGTTAGTATTAACACATTGGCAGCCCCAACTGGTTACAGACACAGATTTCCAATCCAAAACAGGATTATGAGACTGTAACCAAGGAAAACCCAGCACGATAATGTCATGCAGATTATACAGAACCAAAAATTTGCAGCACTCCTGGTGATCAGGTTCAACCCTCATTATCACCTGAGTAGAAAACTGGGGTTTATTCTCAGCCAAAGGGGTAGAATCGATCCCCAGTAGGGGAATAGACTTCTGTAGGGGTATCAAGGGAAATCCACAACGTTTAGCAAAATCATAATCCATCAGATTAATAGCTGCTCCAGAATCAACGAAAGCCTGAGTAGAAAATGAGGACAGAGAGCATATCAGAGTGACAGTTAATAAAAACTTAGTCTGAACACTACCCAAGACAACTGAGCGTGCAAAACGTCTTCCCCGCTTAGGGCAGACTGAAATAGCATGAGAGGCATCACCACAGTAGAAACATAACCCATTGCGCTTTCGAAACTCATGACGCTGTGCCCCAGACACCACTCTATCACACTGCATGGGTTCAGAAGCTGGTTCACAAGGCAACACCATTCCACGCATAGTTCTCCGCTCACGCAAACGTCTGTCAATTTGAATCGCTAATGACATAGAATCATTGAGACCAGAGGGGACAGGGAATCCCACCATAACATCCTTTACCTTATCTGACAGACCCTTCCGGAAAAGGGCTGCCAAAGCGTCGTCATTCCATTTGGTCAGGACTGCCCACCTACGGAATCTCTGACAGTATAACTCAGCGTCATCAAGCCCCTGATTTAATGCCAACAAGACTTTTTCAGCTTGATCAGTGACATTAGGCTCATCGTACAATAACCCCAAAGCCTGAAAAAATGCATCAACATCACTCAAAACAGGATCCCCAGGTATCAGGGAAAAAGCCCAATCCTGAGGATCGCCGCGCAGGAGAGAGATGATAATTTGAACCTGCTGCGCTGCGTTCCCTGAGGACTTAGATTTTAAGGCAAAAAACAATTTACAGTTATTTTTGAAATTCTGAAACTTAGCTCGATCCCCTAAAAACAAATCTGGCATGGGAATCCTAGGTTCCACAACAGGCAACCTAGCAAGATATGCAGCAATACTCTGAACCTCAGTGGCAAGCTGATCCACACGGCCAGACAACTGTGCAAACTCCATTGAGAAAAAAGATCCTCCCCAGCACCCAGAGATACAGAGGGAAAAAAAAAAAAAAATGCAACAAACAGAAAAATATTTCTGACAACTCTGACAACCTTTTTTCTTTCACAATATTTTTTCCCTTCTGTGAGTACCATACAATTATCAATTTTTAGGCCGGTGATACTGTTATGTTTAGGTAGCTGAGGAGTGCAGGCAAAAAAGGCAATACACCAGAGCAGTTGGAATCTATGAGATTGCTGTACCCTGACTAACCACCACAACTAGAGGCAGCCGTGGAGCGTTCCTACGTTGGTCCTAGACGCCTCGTCACAGCCTGAGAAACTAACTACACCTAAAGATAGAAATAGGAAAGCTATCTGCCCCGGAGCAGAACCCCAAAGATAATAGAAAGCCCCCAAACATGTAATGGCGGTTAGACAAGATGAAATACTGACACAGAAAGAAAATAGTATGAGCAAACGCTGGGGCCCAAACTAACTAAATAGAAAAGGATAGGAAGGGTACTTACTGCAATCCCAGAAAACCCTGAAAGGCACCAACTCTACTAATTTCAAAAACACCTGAGATCACACGACCTCTTCCACCTAAATTAGTTCTCTGATGTAACAAAATCAAAACAGCAGCCACTGAAAAAACTGGAAAAAAGCAAAAGTACAAACATCAGTGGCTGAACAAAACTGAGAGGGCAGAAGCCCCCGGAGGGGACCCTGAAGGCCCCCACAGAAGTGCAGGACAAAATGCAAAAATATAGCACAAACACAAAAGAAGAAAATGTCTTATCTGATAGCAGGAGATGCAGACACGACACAGCAGGCTACAAGGGAAACTGGAATAAAGGATTCAGACCAGAACAATTGATCACCGGCAACCCTGATGGGAAGGTGACTCCCTTATATAAGACCAGTCAGTAACACCTGATTCCCAGTCCTCACAATCTTCACTGGACAGACTAGCACGCTTGTAACCACCAGAGGGAGCCTCTGCTCAGAACTCATCTCAAACCCATTCACAACACGTTTCGTACCGAACTATAGCGCCATTGCAAAACCCTTGACGGACCTCACCAAGGGCGGTCTACCCCAAACAGTCAACTGGACAGATGGCTGTGAGGCGGCATTCCGAGCTTTGAAAACAGCCCTGTGCAGCTCTCCGGTGTTGAGAGCCGTCGACAGCAGTCGGCCCTTCCTGGTACAGACTGACGCCAGCGAATTTGGCCTCGGTGCTGTACTCAGCCAGGTTGATTCGGGGGACCAGGAGCACCCCGTGTTGTACCTGAGCCGGAAACTTCTGCCAAGGGAAGTGGCATACTCCACCATCGAGAAGGAGTGCCTGGCCATGGTCTGGGCACTGCAACGTTTGCAGCCCTACCTGTACGGGCGCACCTTCAAGGTGGTCACCGACCACAACCCTCTGAGCTGGCTGCACACAGTGTCCGGAACCAATGGTAGGTTGCTACGCTGGAGCCTTGCCCTGCAGCAGTATGATTTTGCCGTACAACACAAGAAAGGCAGTGATCATGGGAATGCTGATGGGTTATCACGACGTGGCGAACCCGCTGAGGTGCGCATGTCGGATTACCGACAGGTCATGCCTCCGTAGCGCCCTCTAAAGGGGGGAGGTGTGATGATATTGCAAGCTTCATGTCTTGTGCTGTTGCTAGAACTACAACCCCCACTGTTTGCAAGCACAGGGCAAAGTACCCCTTCCTCCTTCTCTCTGCAGCTAACTCGATCTCTCATCCCTCCCACCTCAGGAATTTTCCTTTGTCTTCGCAAACCCTGCAAAAGTCCTATAGCAGCCATTTTGGAGAATTCATTCTTTTTTGGAATAACACGGTGGGAGCATTCGCTAGAAACACGAAAGTTACTGTGTTGAACCATGCGCCGACGGGCATCGTTCCCGTGGTACTGGTAAACCCGTAACTCCAACAGAACCCGAGAAATGGAATTCTCGGGTGCCCCATGAACTAGCCCACCCAAGTGTGGGCTCATTGGAACCGTCATTTTAGAGTAAGATCATTGATAGGTCTGCCGTTATTCTGCTAGGTTCACAGGACGAGTTATGGACCTTATGATATTGCAGAGCTCAAACCATAGCTTGCAGCCAGGGGAGGTGGCCAGAAAACCAGCCCTATTTGTGAGGTCAGAAGCTGACATGCATAAGTCTTGCAGTGAAGTTCCTTAGGCACTTTCTGCTGGGATGTCCTGAGTAAGAGATCTACCAATGAACTATGACGTGTGGCTCCTTCCCCCAGCCTGGCTTGCCTGTAATGATCTAACAACCATGTGAGTGATTTTCATCTGTAATCCTATTTTATTTTATAACTGCATCTGTACATAACGATATTGTCTCCGTTTGTTACATCTTTTTATATATTAAGCACTGCCTGTTTTTAAGGAATAAACCTATAAATTTATTAGTTTGTTTCTCCTGCTCTATAAACGAATTTGCATGTGCCTGAAGCACTACGCTACTGTTTTGGGGTTGCTACGGACCCTCTTGATAAATTGTTCATCAAAAGCCGTAGCTGGTGGCAGCTAAAAGGAAGGGGTGTAAAGTGTTAATCTATTGGGTGACGCTGGCAGTGACGGAGCGGGGTTTATAAGGGTACTGCCTGGCTGCAGCCAGGAGTAATTATAATTCCCTCACTGCAGCGTGCCCAATAGCCAGCACACATCCAAGTGACCCGTCTGGCGACCAATTATCCTAGGTGCAGTTCCCTGACTGACCTGAGGGTAAGGGGGGCGCCAGAGAGCTGCAAGTTCCTAAGTGGAAGTGGGATAATTATAAATCCCTGCAGTTTACTGGGTCGGACGGCAGCAGCCGTCGTGTGTGTGCGCGTTTTCGTCACATTTGCAGCACGGAGGGATCACAAGCCGTGATACCCCAGGCTACCGTGTGGCGGACCGCGGCACCGTTCATCACAATTCCCAGGAATGCTTTCACCTGCTTCTTTGAGAGCGGTTGCGGCCAGGTTTGAATTGCCTCCACTTTCTTGATCTGCGGCTTTATTTCGCCTCTCCCAACAACATAGCCCAGGTACTTGGCCTCCTCTTTTCCGATGGCACACTTTTTCGGATTTATGGTAAATCCTGCTTTTCTTAGCGCGTCCAAAACGGCCTGTAGTTTAGGTAGGTGACTAGCCCAGTCTGGGCTAAAGACCACAATGTCGTCGAGGTAGGCTGCGGCATACTTCTTATGTGGGGCTAGGATCCGATCCATAGCCCTCTGGAAAGTGGCTGGGGCCCCCTGTAGTCCGAACGGCATCCGCTTGTATTGAACACAGCCATCAGGTGTTGAGAAAGCCGTCTTCTCTTTAGCCATTTGGGACATGGGGATCTGCCAGTAGCCCTTCGTCAGGTCAAGAGTGGTGATGTACCTCGCCGGTCCAAGCCTCTCGATGAGTTCGTCGACGCGGGGCATCGGGTACGCGTCACACTTGGATACCTCATTTAGCCGACGGTAGTCATTACAAAACCTCCACTCTCCATTGGGTTTCGGCACGAGGACGATTGGGCTCGAACACCCACTCTTCGACTCCTCTATTACCCCGAGGTCTAACATCCTCTTCACCTCAGCCTAGATCACCTCCCGGCGTGCTTCCGGAATCCGATACGGCTTCAAATTCACTCGTACATGCGGTTCTGTCAGCACATCATGCTCTATCACTTGTGTATGCCCTGGCAACTCTGAGAACAGGTCCCGATTCCGCTGTAGTAATTCTCGAAACCGTTGCTTCTGGGCCGGTGATAGAGTCTCTGCAATAGTGACCTCCTCCACCTTGCCTTCTGGTGCGGCTCCCAGGCAAGGAGTTTCCACAGGTTCACGGTCCCGCCACGGCTTGAGCAAGTTTATATGATATATTTGATAGGCCTTCCTTCGGCCAGGCTGGTGGACTTTATAATTAACCTCGCTGACTTTCTCCACCACCTCGTATGGACCTTGCCATTTGGCAAGGAACTTGCTCTCGACGGTAGGGATCAGCACCAAAACACGGTCTCCGGGCTGGAACTGTCTTAGTCTCGCCGACCGGTTATAGACTCTCGCCTGGGCTTCCTGCGCCTGGAGGAGATGTTCCTTTACGATGGGCATCACCTTTGACATTCTCTCCTGTAACTGGGCGACATGTTCGATGATACTCCGGTGTGGCATGACTTCAGCCTCCCAAGTTTCCTTGGCGATGTCTAGGAGACCTCTTGGATGCCGCCCATATAGGAGCTCAAATGGAGAGAAGCCCGTGGAGGCTTGAGGAACTTCTCTGACCGAGAAAAGCAAACATGGGAGCAGGTAGTCCCAGTCTCTCCCATCCTTTTCAACGACCTTCTTGAGCATCGCCTTTAAGGTCTTGTTGAAGCGTTCCACTAGGCCGTCCGTTTGTGGATGATAAACCGAGATCCGCAGCTGAGTTATCTGAAGGACTCTGCAAAGCTCCTTCATCACCTTGCTCATGAAGGGGGTTCTTGGTCTGTTAGAATCTCTTTTGGTAGACCTGTCGAGCAAAATATGGACCAATTCGGCTATACTTTTACTGGACATGTTCCTTAGGGAACGTTTCTGGATACGAGTCGCATAGTCCATGACGACAGGATATATGGTGCCCCGAGCGATTTGACTATGGGGCCACGAGGTCCATGGCAATCTCTCAAAGGGAACTCTATCACAGTAGTGGAACTAAGGGGCTACGGAAGTGGGAGGAGGGAGCGATTATTTGGCAGGTGGGGCAGGACCTACAAAAGTTTTGAATTTCTCGATAACACCCTGGCCAATAAAACCTCTCAGATATCCTCTCCTGAGTTTTCTCGACCCCTAGGTGTCCCCCCAGAACATTGTGAATGGGCCATATCTAGCACCCGTTGTCTGTATGGCCCCGGCACTAACAGCTGTTCCACTATCTCCCGCCCCTCAGTTGCCCCGATAGAACTCCCCCTGGCAAAGTGTTCTTTCGACCCCCAGGTGGTTCTAGTACTGTCGAAAACTCAGTTTTCCGTCAGCCATTTTGCTTTCTGTCTTGCTGCAGCTATCTTGCCCTCAGTCAATATGGAGTTTTCAGTCTTTCATGTTCCCGCCCTGTTCTCTCCTCTGTGCTTCTTAAGCAGCCACAGCTGAGCAATCAGTGCTTCAGAATCTAGGCTGCAGTGAAACCTGTGACCTGACTCCTGGAAGCCTTGGACTATGTACTCCAGCTATTCCTACTGAGGAACTCTGAACACTTGTGGACTCTGGAAACCCTGCTCTTTGAAAGATCCACGTTTGCATGGACTTACGGTAACAGAGAAGAAGATCCTGAACCTGTTGTGGAGAGTGATTGCTGAGCTTAAGTTACTCTGGCCTGCTGTGTCTCCTGCTTCTGTATCTGCAAACTGTGTGACTATTTTTGCCACTTGTATGAAGTAATACAAGACTTCTATATCAAACCTGTGTCTCATGTATTTTCATCGCACCCAAGCACAAGACGCTATATGAACTGTACTACATACATTACAAGATTCTGAAGCTAAAACGTTAGTGTCTGCTGGGTCTGGAAGGCTGTGTCTGCTGTAACTGTGGATATCAGACGTCCAGTTGTACTTTCTGTGATGACAGTGGTTGTGACTTCTCACAACCATTCCAGGTGAGCAATTCCCTTAAGTTTTTTTTTCTGCAGTGTTACCACAGGTAAACACTATTGTTTTTTTTTTTTTTTTTTCTCTTCCTCTTTTTGTCTGCTGTAACTGTGGATATCAGATGTCCGGTTGAACTTTCTGTGATGATAGTGGTTGTGACTTCTCACAACCATTCCAGGTGAGCAGTTCCCTTCATTTTTTTTTTTTCTGCAGTGTTACCACAGGTAAACACTATTGTTTTTTTTTTTCTTTTCTCCTCTCCTTCCAGTACTCCTGTCTTAAAAGATCTGGAAAATGGAGGCCCGCATAAAGGAACTTTGCAGAGTGACTGATAATATCCTTGCAGATTTCAGTCTATAAAACCCGTTTTACAAACCTACAGGACCTCACTAATCACAATTTGCAAGTGTTTGGACAGACTGCCCAGGATTTGCGAGCCAGGATTGAGGTTCTAGAGGAGCGAGTCCAGGCTCCTGCCGTAGCCCCAAGTTCTGGGATTCCCAAGTTGCCCCCTTTTCGTTTTGGCGGTGAACGTGAAAAATTCAGGGGATTTATTAACCAATGCAATCTGTTTTTTTTCTGCACATGCTTCACAATTTCCCACTGAACGATCTAAAGTGCTTACTATAATTATGTTACTTACCAACAAGGCTTTGATGTGGGCAAACCCTCTGATTGAGACTGAGGATGAATGTTTGGATCATCTTGATGCTTTCATTTCAGCCATGGGCAGGTGTTTGATGACGCCAATCGAGGTGCAACAGCTGAAGCAGCCATGTTAACTTTGCGCCAAGGTAAGCACTCGGTAGCCGAATATGCCTTGGATTTCAGGAGATGGGCCCTTGATACCACCTGGGACAGTTCCGCCAAAAAATCTATTTTTCGAAAGGGGTTGTCTCCACTAATTAAGGATGAACTTGCTCGTGCCGACCCTCCCACTGCGTTAGGTGACTTTATTAACTACTGCATCCGTATTGATGCTCGCCTGACTGAACGCAGGCAAGAGAGATGGTTCGAAAGCAATCGCACTAACCTTTTCCTACCTTCCTCCCCAGCTAAGGAACCTTTGAGTAGGATCACACGGGAACCTGAACCTGAACCCATGCAGGTAGACTCTTTACAAGACGGGTTAGTGATGCACGCAAGGAACATCGTTTTAAGGAAAATCTATGTTTCTATTGTGGTAAGTCAGGGCACTTCATTATAAACTGCCCCAGCCGTTCTCGTAAGACTACTGCAGCACTCATTCACTGTGAGTGTTGCGAGAGGAGATCTGTCAGGTCCGAGCCTCAGGCTCCAGAGAGATCTGCAGCAACAGATCTTGATTTCTCGGACTTAAACTCCGTTACTTCTGAGGACGATGACTGTGTAAACGCTGCAATTTTTCAAGTTTCCTCAGCGGTGTCCCAGCTGAGTTGTAGAAAAACAATTCTCATTGCTTCTTTCCATCAAACTCTGGGTTACTCAGTCTGGGTGTCTAGCTCTGCTATGATCGACTCAGGGGCAAGTGGGAATTTTATGGATGTCTCCTTTGCTCTGAAACAGGGGATACGTTCAGTGAAGAAGGCTACTCCAGTACAGATGGAAACTGTGGATGGCTCCCTGCTGACCTCTGGACCAGTGGATCAGGAAACGGAGCCTTTGAGGGTCCTTATGGGTAAAGATCATCAAGAGAAACTGTCCTTTATGCTTATCTCTTCTCCCCACTTTCCCATTATTCTAGGGCTACCATGGCTGCAGGCTCAGAACCCTACCATTAACTGGGAGACCAAGGAATTACACTTTCCAGAGAAACAGATGAGTCCAGAAGTTTCAGCTTGCTCTGTTCCTAAAGGAACCATGTCAGTCCCTGAACTACCAGCTGTATACCAGGACTATGTGGATTTATGTGACAAGAAGAACGCTGACCAGCTTCCCCCTCACCGTCCATATGATTGTCCAATTGAATTATTGCCTGGAGCAGAGATACCTTTTGGTAAGATCTACCCCCTGGCGGGGCCTGAGCTAAAGGCTTTAAAGGATTACATAGACGAAAATCTAGCCAAGGGCTTCATACGCCCCTCTTCATCTCCTGCAGGTGCACCCATCTTCTTTGTGAAGAAGAAAGATGGATCTCTGAGACCCTGCGTAGACTATAGGGAACTCAATAAGGTTACTATTAGAAACCGTACTCCATTGCCTTTAATCCCTGAGTTATTGGAGAGAGTGCGGCATGCCAAAATTTTCTCTAAATTGGATCTCCGTGGGGCCTATAACTTGATCCGTATTAGACCTGGGGATGAATGGAAGACTGCATTCAGGTCACGCTATGGACACTTTGAATATCTAGTTATGCCTTTTGGTCTGAGTACCGCCCAGCCACTTTCCAACACTTGGTGAATGACATCTTCAGGGATCTCCTAGATACATTCGTGGTGATTTATTTGGATGATATTCTAATTTTTTCTAACTCCACAGAGGAACATCATGGACATGTGAGAATGGTCTTGGAACGTCTAAGACAAAACCATCTTTACATCAAACTTGAAAAGTGTGAATTCCATAGGACCGAAATTCAATTTCTGGGGTATGTACTGTCTACACAAGGAATTAGTATGGATGGAAGTAAGACCCAAGCCATCAAGGATTGGCCAAGTCCTAGAAATGTGAAGGAGGTGCAGCGCTTCATCGGGTTTGCCAATTTTTATAGACGTTTCATTAGGAATTTCTCTGAGGTAGTGTCACCTATCACCCAACTTACCCGGAAAGAGTCTAGGTTCTCCTGGACTCCCCAAGCCCAGGAAGCATTTTCTCGTCTAAAAGATAAATTTACCACCGCACCTATCTTGGTACATCCCAACCCTGAACTTGCCTTCATAATAGAGGTGGATGCTTCAGATTGTGCCGTTGGAGCTATACTCTCTCAGAGAACAGGTGAGAAGAATGTCTTGCATCCCTGTGCCTTCTTTTCCCAGCAGTTGTCTTCGGCTGAGAGGAACTACGATGTGGGCAATAGAGAGTTGTTGGCCATTATTGCCGCCTTCAAAGAATGGAGACACCTTCTTCAGGGAGCTGCACAGCAAATAGTCGTCCTGACAGACCATCGTAACCTTGAATTTATCAGGTCGGCTAAGTGCCTGACTCCTCGCCAGGCTCGCTGGAATCTTTTCTTAAACCAATTTAATTTTGTCATTTCTTATAGACCAGGAACGCGCAATGGAAAGGCTGATGCACTCTCTAGGATTCATTCAGCAGAGACCCGTCCACTTGCTCCTCCTAAGACTATTCTTCCTGACTCTAGATTCCTGGGAGTGATTCATAATCAAGACCTACTTAAGGACATCAAGGAAGCATACCATGCGGATTCCTTGTTGGCACAACCCCCAAGGGACGTAAGTCTTGTCTTTAAGAATGGTGTGTGGATTCTGGGACAACGTCTGTATATTCCTGAAACAGTCAGATTGAGAGTATTGCAACTCATTCACGATTCCAAGATAGCTGGGCATAGAGGAATTCTAAAGACACAGGAATTTCTTTCTCGTTTCTTTTGGTGGCCCACTTGCAGGAAGGATGTTTTAAACTATGTCACTTCATGTGAAGTCTGTGCAAGATGCAAAACACCTCGCTCCTCACCAACTGGTCTGTTACAACCTCTTCCCACCCCGTCCCGCCCGTGGGGATCCATTTCTATGGACTTCATTGTGGAGTTACCAACCTCTCAAGGGAAAAACACCATTCTAGTGGTGGTTGATCGTTTAACAAAGGCAGCTCATTTTATTCCTTGTGTCGGCTTACCCACTGCAAAACAGACATCAGATTTGATGATTAAAGATGTGTTTCGCTTACATGGAGTACCGGATGAGGTTATTTCGGATCGAGGGGTGCAATTCACTTCAAGGTTTTGGCAAAATTTCTGTGCAGCATTGGACATTAAAGTAAACCTTTCTTCTGCTTTTCATCCCCAGACTAATGGACAGACCGAACGAACCAATCAAACTCTGGAGCAGTATCTCCGCTGCTTTATCTGCCACCTACAGGATGATTGGGTGGATCTACTTCCATTGGCTGAGTTCTCTTATAACAACTCTCAGAGCGCCTCCACTAAGCAGTCTCCTTTTTACTCCAATCTAGGTTATCATCCTAACATTCTTCCACGATTTCCTATAGAAACGCCTTTACCAGCAGTGGCCGAAAGAATCACGTCTTTACAGAAGAATATGGATCTTCTAAAGGAGAGTCTGGAATTGGCTCAGGAAAGGTACAAGAAAGCAGCAGATAAATTTCGTAAACCTGCACCAGTTTTCAAGGTAGGAGACCTGGTCTGGCTGTCAACCAGAAATCTTAAGTTAAGGATTCCATCGTCTAAGTTGGGACATAAGTACATTGGACCCTATAAAATCAGTAAAATTATAAGTGTCGTTGCTTGTCGTCTTCAACTGCCTAGAACTATGAGAATCCACCCTGTCTTTCATGTATCCCTACTAAAGGCTGCAACACCCAATACGTTTCCTGGACGTTCTTCTCCTTGCCCTGACCCAGTGCTAGTCGATGGTCAGGAAGAATTTGTGGTGGAAAGAATTCTAGATTCCAGGTTATACAGGAATCAGTTACAATATTTGATTAAATGGCAGGGCTACCCAGTGGAGGACAACTCATGGGAACCAGTCAATAACGTTAATGCTCCTCGTTTGCTCCGCCAGTTTCATCAGAGGTACCCAGACAAGCCTGGTCTGAGGCCCTAAGGGGGAGTAATGTAAGGTTCTTTGTACATGTTCTTGAAACTCAGTTTTCCGTCAGCCATTTTGCTTTCTGTCTTGCTGCAGCTATCTTGCCCTCAGTCAATATGGAGTTTTCAGCTTTCATGTTCCCGCCCTGATTCTCTCCCTCTTGCTTCTTAAGCAGCCACAGCTGAGCAATCAGTGCTTCAGAATCTAGCCTGCAGTGAACCTGTGACCTGACTCCTGGAAGCCTTGGACTATGTACTCCAGCTATTCCTACTGAGGAACTCTGAACACTTGTGGACTCTGGAACCCTGCTCTTTGAAAGATCCACGTTTGCATGGACTTACGGTAACAGAGAAGAAGATCCTGAACCTGTTGTGGAGAGTGATTGCTGAGCTTAAGTTACTCTGGCCTGCTGTGTCTCCTGCTTCTGTATCTGCAAACTGTGTGACTATTTTTGCCACTTGTATGAAGTAATACAAGACCTTCTATATCAAACCTGTGTCTCATGTATTTTCATCGCACCCAAGCACAAGACGCTATATGAACTGTACTACATACATTACACTCAGTTTGGCCACCCGATATAGCAACTCCCTCTGTACTGCAAAGTGGGTGAATCTGGTGTCGGCCCCGGCTCTTGGGCAACCCCATTACATACAGTAACCTGGTCGAACGCCCCTTTTAAGGTCAGGTCCCGAACTTGAGCAGTCCCAAAGTTCTCTCTGGACATATCTAACGCAGGTAGGTCTGCCTCCTCGGTCACCGTCTCACCCTCATCACCGACAAGGACGCACAGTGGGAACTCCTCTCTCTGAGACTCTGTCGGGGGTTCTTCTTCAAGGATCTCGTTTTTCGCCATGCTACTTAGTCCAGTTCCCTTCCCCCACAAGTCCCAGAATAAGGAAAATCATGGCCCAATATGACGGGATGTATCAGGTCCTTAACCACCCCGACTTCATGGGACTGGGCACCACAGTCTGTGCCTACTGTTACTGTGGCCACGGGATAGTCCTTGGCGTCACCATGGATGCACCGAACACCCAGGGGTTTCGAAGGGATCAACTGGTGGGGAAGGGATGCTCTGATCAAGGTCACCAGACTCCCGGAGTCCAACAGCCCAAGCACTTTTATTCCATTAATGGATATTGCACACGCCTGCGGTCCCTTGCCGGGTCGACAGTCCACGCTACAGGCTGGATAGGCATAATAGGAGACCCGTCTGCCTAGGCTGCAGTCCATGGGCTCAGGGATATTTGACACTTGGCGGCTACATGTCCAGGGTTGTGACATCGCCAGCAAACTATATCTTTCCCATTTGTTCTAAAGGCCCCTTCAATAGGAGTGGGACGCCCCCCAGTGGTGGCTCTAGACCCCTTCCGTGGTGAACCCACCCCCTTTTGGGTATCCCAGTAGGGAGAAATGACTGCGTCTGGTTTCCCAAGAGATCTCTCAACTACCTGGTACCTCTCTACCAGGCCGATAAAGTCATCTGCGTTCTGGGGATCACCCTGGCAACCCAGGTCTGTACTGACTTGGGAAGGGAATGCATGAATCTATCAATCACCACCCGCTCAACCATCTGGGCCGGAGTGGAGGACTCCGGTTGTAGCCACTTCTGAACAAGATGCAATAGGTCAAACATCTGCGAACGAGGGGGTTTGTTGCTAGCATACGCCCAGTGATGAACTCGCTGGGCTCTTACTGCCATATTTACTCCCAGACGTGCTAAGATCTCTGTCTTTAGTTTGGGATACTCCTTAGCATCTTGCAGCGCCAAGTCAAAATACGCTTTTTGGGGTTCACCCGATAAATATGGCGCCAGAACCTCTGCCCACTGTGCTGGTGGAAGTCTCTCCCGATCAGCCACCCTCTCAAAAACAGTCAGAAATGCTTCTACATCATCCCCAGGGGTCATCTTCTGCATGGCCCGCCTTACCGCCTTCCTGACGTGAGAATCATCAGTCGGCCCTGGGGTTGGGGTGGCCGCCCGGCTCTGGATGGCGTCCGCCAAAAGCTGTATCTGTTGTTGCGCCTCCTGCTGGTGCTGCTGCTGCGACTTTTGCTGCAACTGGATCTGCTGAAGCAACAGTTTGGTCGTCTCCTGGTGCTGCTGCTGCATGCTCTGCTGGGCCTGCTGTATGCTCTGCTGGCTCTGTAGGTGTTGCTGCTGTATGCTCTGCTGGGCCTGGACCAGGTGCTTAACGAGCTCCTCCATGCTGCCGGACTTCTCTAGCTGTCTGGCAGCCTTCACCCAGGACATCCACCGGTCTTTGTGGCAGGCTCACGTGTTCCTGGAATCCTGCACGCACTCTCACACCAACTGTGGTAAGACGACTCGCTCGGCTCTCCTGAAGGCAGACTCAGGACACACGTTCTCTGGGTTTTCTTTCTGCTGGTTTATTATCAGCCATAAACTCATGCAGGTTTTGCAGGAAAAGTAAACATGACCCTTCTGGGTTAAACGGGAAAACATAAAAAAAAAAACAATAACTCAGTCCATAGATGAGTGGGTTCCGCCCGCTCTCGGTAGCATAAACGGCACTGCTAAAGTCCTTGTGGAAAGCTCTGCAGCTTCCACTATCCTGTCTGGAGACTTGCCTCTCCAGACCACACCAGAGAAAAAAAAACAGGACTGAGCTTTTATACATTGCTCAGCCACACCCTTTTAACATATAACATGCTGGCAGATAAATAAAGTAGGTCTTAGTTCACACAGGAGAGCATCCTGTGTGACACATACCTCCCCTCACATATAAAACCAGTGACACTGTCACAGCAGGCATTAATGATGATGGGAAGGCCATGATGATGATGGGCAGGCATTGATGATAATGGGAGGCCATTATGATGATGGGGAGGCGATGATGATGATGGGCAGGCATTGATGATAATGGGGAGGCGATGATGATGGGGAGGCAATGATGATGATAATGGGGAGTCTTTCCACAGCGCCCTTTCCTGAGCCGTAACAGTGCAGAATGCAGCACAGCGCAGAGGAGAGTTCCATATTTTGTATGGAGCATTATATGGGGACCAGTATCCTGTATGGAGCATTATATTGGGTCCAGTATTTTGTATGGAGCATTATATTGGGTCCAGTATTTTGTATGGAGCATTATATGGGGGATGAGGGGGGGTGACATCCTGCATGGGGTATTATATGGGTGATGAGGGGGAGACTATGTGGTGCCCATAATATTGTATGGAGGACTGTACTGTCCAGTCTGTACTGTGCGCTGCGAGGATTTGGCGGTTTTTGAGCTATTGTACAATTTACAATAGGTATCACTCATGTAATGGAAGAAGTGAAGTTTTTGGCATTGTACTGTACCTACCGTATATACTCATGTATAAGCCGACCCGTGTATAAGCCGACCCCCCTAATTTTGCCACAAAAAACTGGGAAAACTTATTGACTCGCGTATAGGCCTAGGGTGAAAAATGATTATGCCCCCATATGATGCTCCACAGATTATGCCCCCATATGCTGCACAGATTATGCTCAATATGCTCCACAGATTATGCTCCCATATACTCCAGATTATGCCCAATATGCTTCAGAGATTATGCCCCATATGCTCCAGATTATGCCCCCATATGCTCCATATTATGCCCCCATATGTTCCACAGATTATGCCCCCATATGCTCCAGATTATGTCCCATATGTTCCACATTATGCCCCCATATGCTCCATATTATGCCCCCATATGTTCCACAGATTATGCCCCCATATGCTCCAGATTATGCCCCATATGTTCCACATTATGTCCCCATATGCTCCATATTATGCCCCCATATGTTCCACAGCTTATGCCTCCATATGCTCCAGATTATGCCCCCATATGCTCCAGATTATGCCCCATATGTTCCACAGCTTATGCCCCCATATGCTCCAGATTATGCCCGCATATGCTGCACAATTATGCCCCATATGCCCCATAGTATTAGGCCTCATATGCTGCTGCAAAAAAATGACATACTCACCTCTCGTTGCTGGGGGCCAGGTGCCGGTGTCCTGAGCAGACGGTGACACTGGCGCGCTATGGGGGACAGGTGCCGGTGTCACCGCTCGCTCAGGACCCCGGCACCTGAGATATTTACCTGTCCTCTCTGCACCGCTGCGTCCTCGTCTGACTCCTCTGGCTGTGAAT